>VXAB01006846.1:0-90229 GCA_013399175.1 Odontophorus gujanensis | reverse complement strand
CTCCAGACTAAACAGTTCCAGCTTCCTCAGCTGCTCTTCTAAGACTTGTGCTCCAGACCCCTCACCAGTTTTGTTGCCCTCCTCTGAACACATTCCAGGGCCTCAATGTCTTTCTTGTAGTGAGGGGCTCAAAACTGAACACAATACTTGATGTGCAGTCTCACCAGTGTTGAGTGCAGGGGGATGATTACCTCCTTGCTCCTGCTGGCCACACTATTTCTAATGCAGGCCAGGATGCCATTGGCCTTCTTGGCCACCTGGGCACACTGTCAGCTCATGTTCAGCTGAAAATCAACCAACACCCCTGCTGTGGATAGCAGGGTCCGGATCGATTGCTCTCGGGCAGGGAAGCACGACAGGACTCAATATATGAGTGATCAGGCTTCAGTTTATTACCCAGACAGCCTTATTCTTATAGTGTTTAAGACAGGGGCATACAGAGAATAGCACACAATCATTGGCTGAGAGGCCTTAGAGAAAAAAAAACTTTAAGCAGTTTCCAACAATTAACAGCAGTGAGAAACACATTCTGGAGGAGGCAACTTTTGATATCATCCTAATCTTAAGAAACCAGGCAGGAATGCGTTGGCAGAGGATGTGAAAGGCAATGCTGGCAGGGCGACCCCTGTTTCAAAGTGCACTTTACCTCTCCCACTCGCCACAGACCATCTCCTGCTTTTACTCTTCTCAAGGTTTAAACAGTGTAGTTTCCTTTGAGCACCGTATCAGCGTGGCCAGCGCATAACATAGAGCCCAAAGGGAAGAACACCTGCTAGTTAAACAGAATAGACTACCAAGGACAGCTTATTCTAAAAATACCTAAAGTTACAATTATCAGCAGTCCTGTGAGGCCCTCTTCGCTGAAGGCAGGCTGAACAACATAATCACAGAAGTTTCCCATAGACGTCTTGGCAACTTGGGTTGCTCAGCTAAAGCAGTTCGTGTCCGCCTTGAGCGGTTTTGTCACTTGGCCCAGGAGCACTGTGACCTCCTATCAACATCTAATACTTCTCCATGAGTATATAGTCTGTGCTGCTGTGCAAACTATGCTCGTACATATCACCGTGACTTCCCTGCTCCTGCAGCCATTTCCCAACACACCCCCAGGTCCCTTTCCTCTTCACAGGCATCCAGCCACTTATCCCTAAGTCTATAGCACTGCACGGGGTTATTGTGGCCAAAGTGCAGGACCTGGCACTTGGACTTGTTGAACCTCATCCCACTCACCTCAGCCCAGTGACCCAGCTTGTCCAGATCCCTGTGGAGGACCTCCCTACCCTCAGGCAGACTGACACCACCTCCCAACTTGGTGTGATCTGCAAACTTACTGAGGGTTCTCTCAATGCCCTCATCCAGATCATCAATAAAGTTATTAAACAAGATGGGCCCCAGTACTGACTCCTGGGGGACACCACTTGTAATGGGTCACCAGCTGAACTTAACTACATTAACCACTAGCCATTGGGGACAGCCTTCTAGCCAGTTCCTAACCCAAAGAAAAGTATACCTGTCCAGGCCATGGGCAGCCAGTTTTCTCTGGAGAATACTGTGAAAGACCGTGTCAAAGGCATTGATGCACTCAGTCATAGAAGGAGATAAGGTTGGTCAAGCACGACCTGCCCTTCATGAACCCATGCTAGCTGGGCCGGATTCCCCCGGATGCCATGCGCATGCTCTGTGATCTCACCCAAGATGATTTGATCCATAACTTTCCCTGGAACCAAAGTCAGTGTTGTAGTTTTAATGCCAGTATTCCACATCAAAACATTGTGAGAAGTAGACTGCGTTTTTGCAGTGGAAATTTCCAGTATTTCTGTATGTAGCATAGGTAAGTTGCCGAACAGAGTAAAGCTGAGACTGGGGCGTTTTGACCTAGGAAAAATTGGCACGGGCACTAGGGAATTATATAGGGTAGGGGAGAGCCAGGTACAGGACAGGATTAGTGCATAATTTATTGAAAATACTGTCCTCTTATCATTGTAAAAGGTACAGAACATGCCTGAAGATGATGGGATTGGTAACAGATATTGTATGGAAATGTAATGTAGCAACAGCATCGGAATCTTCCAAGTATTTGTGTATTACACAATCCTGTGAACTCACTGTCATGACCTCTAGACATCCTCAAGTTGGATATTCCTTTAAGTTATGAAAATTATGAATATTAGTCAAGTCATCGTTAAACACATTGGGCATCATTAATCATGTAGAGACTGTTTATGTTTTGGTTTGACTAAGTCTTCCATTTGACCTCCACTCCAAGCCACTAAGCCAAAAAGCAGCAGTTGAACGTCCTGAAGACAAAATCTATTCCTGTCAGAACATGTCAACACTTGGCTATTCCCTCACTGGAAAAGTAATCTTACTGATCTTTTCTTCATCTCAGTATCTCAGTACCTCAGTACCAGCTCTGGAATCAGAAAAGAGATTTTAGGCACACCGGTGCTTAAAGTATTTATATTAGAATTGGAACCACTATGTATTGCTATCTTTCTGGTCAGTTATCTAGTGCATGGCTAGGAAACTTGAGCTGAGGGGATTGGCAAAGGAACTCTGACTTGCTGTAACACACCTGCTACTGAACAAGAAGCCTGATGTAAACAGATTTTAATTTTTTCTTTACTTTCTTCTAACCACAGGGCTGAGTTATAAAACATTTTGAAGAGCACTCCTGATAGCATAAGAGATGTAACATTTGGGATTCCACAAGCTCCTTGATAACCACTTGAGAATAGCAATCCTACAATATTTTGTCAAACCATCAAGCAGACCCAATTCCCAGCACTTTTCACTTGTCTCATGACACAGCAATATTTTTATGTGTCTTATGAGCTCCTCTAGTCTAATAATACCATTTTTTAATATCACTACTGAAAAATTAACTTTCTGCCTTCCAGACAACGGGTCTAAGTGCATGACTCACAGCAAAAAGACAGAATTTTCTGTGGATGAAAGAGAAGAGGTGATTTGGAATAATCCCCTCAGTGCCATCAGTTCTGGGTTTCTCCAGATGATGTTCTAAGTTGAATTATTTAGCATTTTGTCACGGTGTTATCCGTGACAGTGATACAAGGGAAACGGAGAAAGTAGACAAAGAGAAAAAAAAAACTTCACCGTCAGTGGTCACGCGGCCGCCCGAGCAAGTCGTGCGCTCCGGGGGGGAACGGAGGAAATAGATGGGTCTACAACAAACCAACGGCACGATTTGAGAAGGAACGATAACTACTAAATCTAATAAAATTGAACAATCGAGAGGGACAAAGTTTCCAAACCAAATCTGAGAGCTCACGTTAGGGAAGAACCGCAGGGGAAGCACACGCGCTAAATCTACGAGAGAGCGCGCCGAGAGAGAGAGCGGGCCTGGCATCCGGTGCGGAGCTCCGCCCCTCTGCTGCTCCCAACACCATTAACTCCTTAACTGCCTGCATGATGTTCTGATGTGGAATACCGGCATCAAAACCACAAAACAGCAACACATTTAGAAAACATATACATCAAGAAAGGCAAAATATCTTCAAAAACACAAAAGGCAAGACATTAAAGAAGGGATAGTGCTAAAATCATTAAAGCTGCTTAAGCAGCTTTCACATTATTTTAATCATTCAACATAGGTTACAAGGCTACATTCAGGGGAAAGCCTTTGGTATATTATATAGATGCATAGATTTGAAGAAATTTGTTCCAAAACAAATTACAGTGAGAAATATTTTCCAAAGCTTCCTCAGCTTGCTTGGATTGGTGAGCAGCATCCTTTCATATTTAATACACTGTCTGTCTAGTTCCATTATAGAAGTTTCTGTAAGATCAATCAATAAGATTACATACTTTATAATGGATATTTCAGGTAACAAGATGCTATTTCCTGCTCATCAGTCATAAATATTCATTTGGAGAGAAGTCTGTATACCTTGTAAGGTACCATTGCTATAGTTCATGTGTCTTCGCTTGAATAGAAATTAACTAGAAGAATTTTATTTATTTTTTACCAGTGTTTCAGCTGTTTATAAATTCCACTGTGTAGACTAAGTGTCAGATGTGTAGACTAAGGAGATGGATGAATGCTCTACCGAATTGCCTAAAATGTTAGAGTCAAGTTCAGATTAACCCTTTGGCCTTCTCTGTGCATCTCATGATAAGAAAGACAAAGGGTAATCACCATTAAAATATGTTTAATAAAGGAAAACAAAGTACAGTGCCTCATCCTATACTCTAAGCAGTTTAAAAGATCTTATGAAATGTGACCGGGCTCTTCTGAAGATCTGTTGCTTTCTCATTGCAGGTTAAAGGTTCATATGCTGCTTTTGTACAAATAAATAAATAAATAATAATAATCAGTTTTCTCTGTCTTTTAAACTCGTGAAAATTCCTGTTTGATTCCAAATACTACTGATGTTATTACTATGTTAGTTTAGAAATAGAATAACAATAGTAGCAAAAACTTCTTGAAGTTGAAATGTTTCCACAGAAAAATAAAACAGACTACCATTAAATCCATGGAATGGCATAATCCTGAATTGGACTTTATTTAAGTAAAATTTCAAATTATCTGCTAATCTTTGGGCTTAAAGAATGTTGAGAAGAAAAAGACTTTTATTGTTTTGTTTTTAATTACCTCAAATATCCTAGTATTGCTTTCTCAAAAACATCTTTTTCCTTTCTTTCTGTCTTCACAGGGAAGCCATTCTTTTAATGTGTTAGACTTACAGTGATCTGTCCAAAAGGTGTTAATAAATACTTTTCCAAAACATAGTAGGAAAAACATTCAAAAAAATTTGAAAAGTCAAAACATTGATACACATAATAAAATTTTACCACCCAGTTATCATACATATAAATGAAGTGTGTTATTGTTTCCAACCAAAATTATCAAGCTGTGCACTAAGCAAGGTACATAATAACAGAAGACCATTAATGCTCATCATCATCAAGGATGGTGCTCATCTCTTTTCAGAAGTGTAACGGGAAGCTGAAAAACTCGCACAGAATTAGGTCTTTGAGATGCAATGCTTCACATACTCTGTGTACATGTATGCTGTAGTGATCACACTAACTCTAAGGTAAGTTACTCTTATGTATATCCAGTTTGTTTGGACCTCAGAGGTTGCTTAACAGAACATTATAAAGCGTCTGTGGTAAACAATGAGACTGCTTGGTACAGGTGCTGGGCTTTTAGTACTGGTACCCTGTCTGCTTCTGCTGACATGAGCTCTTATATGAGAGCAGCTATTAGTTTGGGTAGTCCTCTAAGTAGTGCAGCCATTCAGCAAAATCCCCTCTATCAGTATGGACTGTAGATGCTGATTTGGTTTTAGGAAATCCAGTCATGCATTCTCTTCAGAATTCCATAAACTGGCACAGTTTAAGAGCCAGATTTTCAGATCTTCTGGAGAAAGCTGATGTGCCATGATAAAGATGCAGAGAAACCCACACTGAGAGTTTTTTTTTATATCATAAAGTGCATTGAAGGACTTTACATAGAAAAGTGGATATGTTTTACGCTTTATAGGAAAAAAATGATGTTAATAAGTAACAGTGGCAAACCTCACATGTCCTCCCAAGGCCTTCATTCAGTTTGTTTCATATCTTAACAGCTCTTGTTATCAGTTATTAGGTTTGCCAAACCACAGATTATCTGTGGCATCCTGCTAGCAGGAAAAAAAATTTAAAAAAATTAAAAAAAAAAAGCCTTTTTGCAATGGTCAAACACTGTTGAGAAGCCTAGCTTGGAAAACTGTGGAGTGGAGATGCATATGGAATGGAGATGCATTTTAGAGAGTATTGTCCCCTTGTTGTACTGTGAACCAGATCGATAGAGACAGGCATAGTACTGCTGGTCTTTAAAGCCTGTAGGCAGCTTAAGCTCCAGTTGTGCTTAGGCCTCTCTAATTTTCTTCTTGCAGAGCCTCACAACATCTTCATACTCCTGCTGAATGTACCACCCCTTATTGCAAAGGTGATGAATACATTTTCTTCCCGAGATATAGCCAATGTTCTCTGTTCAGGCTGATCTGCTCTTTCATCACATGAGGGCAGCCTGTTCCTGAGCTTTTAAGATTTCCTCCTAGAGCAGCATCCACCCTTCCTGGAACCCTTTGTCTTTCAGGACTGTTTCCTTAGGAACTCTGTCCACTAGTCTCCTAAACAGGCTAAAGTCTGCCCTCTAGGATACCAAAGTGGCAGTTCAGCTAACTTCCCTTTTTACCTCCCCAAGGAACAAAAACTATTAACTCATGATAGCTATACCCAAGACAGCTTCCAGCCACCACATCTCTGACCATTCCTTCATTATTCGTGAACAGCAGATCTAATAGAGAGCTTCCTCTGTAGGCTCACTTACTAGCTGTGTCAGAAAGTTATCTTCCTCACACACCAGGAACCTCCTAGACTGCTTCCCCTCAGCTGTATTGTATTTCCAGCAGACATTGGGTACACTGAAGTCCCCCACAAGAACCAGGACAACTGACCTTGTAACTTCTGCCAGCTGCCTATAGAATGCTTCATCTGTCTCTTCATCCTTCTTGGGTCATTTATAGTAGACTCCCAACATGATGTCATCCCCTCTGTCCTTCCCCCTGATCCTCACTCATAACGACTCAACCTTATCATTCCCAGCACTGAGCACTACAGAGCTGAAACACTCCCTAATGTAAAGAGCCATCCCACCACCTCTCCTCCCTTTGCCTATCCCTCCTGAAGATCTTATAGCCCACCACTGCAGTGCAACAGTTATGAGAACAATCCCACCATGTTTTGGTGATGGCAGCTAAGTCATAGTTCTCCAGTTGCACCATGGCCTCAAGATCTTTTTTATTGCTAATGCTGCATGCATTAGTGTAGATGCACTTCAGCTGGGCTACTGGTCTCACCTATGATCCAGGAGTGCTACTCCTAATCTCATCTCTAGCGAGCCTGGTTTTATTCCCTTATACCTTCAAAGTTAGTTTAAAGCCCTTTCTTTGACCTCTGACAACTCCTAAGCCAGAATTCTTTTCCCCATTGACATAGGTGGACCCCATCTTTTGCCCTGGGTATCCTGTTCCAGTGCATCAGAACCTCCTCTGATGCATCTTGAGGCCATTCTCTCTAGTTCTAACGCTAGTTACATAAGAGACCAACCCTCACCTTGCCACAGCCTCCATTCAGATGGCTCCTCCATTCCAGCTCCTCCTGCTTATTGCCCATGCTGCATGTACTTGTGTAGATGCCCTTCAGCTGAGCCATTAGCCTCACCCCCAACCCTGGCTTTGTTCTTCCAGGCTTATCTCTAATGAGTCTTTTATTCTTTTCCCCCTTCATATCTAGTTACAAGCTCTCTCAATGAGCCCCAACAGCTCTTGAGCTAGTATCTGTTTCCCCCTTGAAACAGATGGAATGTATCAGCAGCCATCAGGTGAGGTGCTGCTTAAACTACCTCACTGTCAAAAAAACAAAAACAAAACAAAACAAAAACAAACAAACAAGCAAACAAAACAAACAAACAAACAAACAAACAAAAAAAACGAAAAACAGCCTCTCAGCCACATATTTAGATGTATTTTTCTGGTCTGCTCAGTATCCTTCCCTGCCACTAAAGGGGTAGACAAAACACAACTTGTACTCCTGTTCCATCCATCAACATCCTGAAGTCCTTTTTGATAGCCCAAAGATGTTTGATGCCAACCCACAGCCTGCAGGTCACCTGCAGCCCAGCATGGCTTGCAATGTGGCACACCCTCTGCCCCACGCTTTAAAGGTGAAAGCTCTTCATCACAGCCCAGGCATGCTACCCATTGCTGCGGATCTTGGGTCCAGATCGATTGCTCACGAGCGGGAAAGCATGATNCCTGCAGCCATTTCCCAACAACCCATCACTAAGAGACATCCAAACTGTCACTGTGCTATTAACACTGTGTCCACTGAAACAAGGGCACTGAGAGGGCAGTGCTGTGCAGTGCTGACTCAAATGATGGAAAATAATTGTATGCATTTCGATACATTAGCTAAATGCATTGTTCTGAACAGGAAAGAATACATGGCCATTCTTCCTATTTTGATAAAANGTGAGAAACCATCCTGAGGGAGGTTACTCTTGAGATAATCCTCATCCTAAAAAAAAAAAACAAGCAGGAATATANAGTTTGAGAACAGGTTTCAAGATTTGAAATCTTGAAAATTAGGTTATCTATCTAGCCTGCTAAAGCAGAGGTTAGATCTCTTTCCAAGTAGAGAGTCATAATTTACCCAGATCAAGGGATGAAGCTGAGAAAGCTGACAAAGTAACTTTGTAGAATCACAGAATTGTAGGGGTTGGAAATGTCAGAAATATTTTGAAATAATTTTAGGAGACAGGATCTCTGGTAAATAAATGTATAATTCACAATTGCAATGCCAGGCATCCTGCAAATGGGAGCACACACAGGAACAGTAATACATCTTTTATACCTTATTACCCGACGCTCATCTTTTTTCTCCCCTGGTTCCTCATTAGCTGAGTTCTTCAGGTTCACAATCTTCCCAATGCTTAATTAAACATACAGACGCTGACCAATTAAATTGTTTCTAGTTAAACTTGTGTATTACTAATCAGGTAACTTCTTATGTTTTCTTTCACACAGATGTTGTCTGTCCAGTGGCAAAATTTAGTAGTCTCCCTTGTCAAGTTTTTTTTATTTGTAAAGGCTGCTAGGGAGTGGGTGTCTGACTTATTCCAGGTGGCTGCACAGACAAGAGCTGCATTCTTCATGCCTATAAACTACTCAATCTCCTTAATTTCTGTGACTGTAATTCCTTCACTATCTACTGAGCATGTGTTAATGTGGAGAGTTCATCTAAAGGACAAGAGCGCAAGACTATTAGAGACCCCCCCAATGAAGTAAAAAGACCCCTGAAAAGAACTGTTAGTATGGATAAAGGCCGCTAGATGGCAGCAGAAACAATTAAACAAAATGCTTATCTTAGTTTTAATGCAGAAACAATATTCCATGCCTACAGAAGAGATATCTAGAGATGACCTAGTCCAACCCCCCTCCACAACCTCTCTGGATAACCTGTTCCAGTGCTCCACCACCCAACTTGACACTCCAGTGAGTTATGTCAAGCAGGTATTTCCTTTATTACAGTGCTGGGCGCATGGGGGATCACTTCACTGAACGTGCACCCTGATGAGAGAAACGACTACATATTTAAAGGCACAGTATATACATATTCATTACATTCCAAGAAAACAAGTCAAAATTCCAAGAAATAATTAACATACTGTCCCACCCTCCTGAGAATATATGGCGGGGATTTCTGGTGGTCATGGGAGAAGGCTAGTAATTATTCTTGCTGTGAATTTCCAGCCTGTTAAGGAGGGAATAGCACAAACTGGTTCACACTGATGTTGTGTTGAGCTGAGATATCTGTTTTGCCATCTTATCTTCAACAACAGGACATATATTCTACTTTCTTATTTTCATTTGACAACAAGTTTCATGGCCTCTGCATTTTGTTCTTGAGTTTACATTTACATAAGCCTCCTGTCCTGTCCTTCCTTGTATCTGCTCAAGTTGTGCAAAGGGCTCTTTTCACCATGTGGAAAAGCTGTTCTCATGATTCACGATGTGCTTTTGTTCTGTTGGAGTGTATATTAGGTAAAAGGATCCCTTGTGCATCCAGTGCCTTAATAAAGAATACCTGTTTCCTAGTATCACCTTGGTGTTAAGGAGTTGGGCTTGAGGTTTGTCTGGCAAAGGTTTTGGCAATGCAGACCAAAACCTTGATGGATTCGGGGGTTGCAGGACCTCCAGCCAGCACCAATGTGTTTCTCAGGGAGAACTTCCAGTCCTCAGACCAAAGTGCTCAAGTTAAGACCCTTGGGAAGGTAAAGACATTCTTCAATATTATGTCACTTGGGTTGTGGGTTCAAGTCCCATGGGAACTGCCCACTTGTGTGACATTGGCAAAAGCCATGCAGGGTTGATCTATAAAAATACCTTAGGGATTCAAGTCCCCATTCAAAAAGTTATTTCAGGTGAACCATGAAAACAGCTTTTCCATATTTGTGAGAACAGTTGTTCACATAACTTGAATGAATAAAAGCTGAAGGACAGGAGGCTTGCATAAATGTAAGCTCAAGAACAAAAAGAATAGATGTCCTGTTGTTGAAGATAAAGGTGGCAGAACAGATCTCAGCTCAGTGCAGTATCAGTGGAAACCAGTTTGGGTTACCCCCCAATAAGAGGTTGGAAATTTACATCAAGAATGACTTCATCCCACAACCATCAGAGATGTTAATTATTTCCTGGAATTTCTGCCTATGTCCTTGGAATGTAATGAATATGTACATGCTATACCTTTAAATATGTAGTCACTGTTTCTCTTGGTGTGCATGCTTAGTAGAGTGATATCATGCACCCAGCACAGTAATAAAGGGAATACATGCTTGAGATAACTCACTGGCATATCAGGTTACTTTGTTGGTTTTTTCAGCTTCACAGGGAAAAGCCTCAGTAGTACTGAGGTTTGGTACATAGGTTCAAGAACACCCACCGACTTGGTAAAGGGGTTTGAGTTACTGGCTTGGTAAAGAGGTTCGAGTTTCAGTCTTAAAGCTTTGAGTCCCTTCAAAGGTTGCCGTTTTGAATCCCACCAGGGTGGCCATTTGGTGCAAATGTTGTGAGAATATTATAATATGGACAAAGGACAAATCCTCCATGGGCAGTGAAGGTGGCATAGGGGTTCAAGTCCTCCACATCTTGTTCTGTTATTGTTGGTATTCTGTTATTGTTGGTACTCTGTTATTGCTGCTGTTCTGTTATGGTTTAGGGTGGGTTAAAGTCCCATGGTTTGTAATGAGGCTAAGGGGTTTGAGTCCCCATACAAAAATGGGTAATAAGCCTTTCTCACTGGAGGAAAGGGTAATGAAGACATCCCTTCTGGAATGCTTGTTGAAACGCTGGAAAGAGGTAGGAGAGGATCCGTACACCAAACAACAGCTGGTGAAATACTGTAATTGTTATTGGCTGCTGTATGTTTTGGAGGATTTAGATGATGTAGATACAAGGGATTTAAACAAGTTAACAGATGAAGCATGGAAGGTGTATAATAATCAGGAAATAGATTAGACAGGCTCACAGAGAGGGAGGACTAATCACAGCTTTGATTCAGACTCATGGAGGACCGCTAAGAATGGGAGTCAGAGGCAGAGAATGGTGGCCTGTCTCTCCTGAAAGAACATATAGGGTAGAAACTGTGCTATAGGTGCCGTGGGATTGGTCATTGTTAGAGACAATGCCCTTTTGTCTAGTCCTCTGCCCTTCAGGTAACAACTATGTCCTGTAGCAAGCAATGAAAAGGACTGGGTGAATCATCCCCAAACGTACCCTGATTATACAACTGAGGAACAAAAAACCTGACTTTTTAGAAGACACCAGAAGAAACGTATTCAGAGTTAAGGGAAGGTAGAATGAATGAATAGGGAAATAAAGAAACACATTCTGAAACTGGTGATGGAAACTTGCTTATTTTGGATCAGATTGCTACCTTTGGCCCTGGCCCAAATAAAGGCAAAATCTAGGAGAGACATAGGGTTATTTCCCTATGAGTTGCTGATTGGAATGCCTTGCATAAGTAACCCCCAACCTGGAGAAGGAAGTAAGTTATATTTACCTAGGACTATATGTGGGTAAGATTGTTTCTTGTCAGACAGTAACATCACATATGGGATGATCCATAGCTGGGGGAGGGAGGTAGTTACTCAGTGGAGTTTCAAAACATACACATTTAGGTTAACAAATGTAACCTATGCATCACATACTCAGGTAGTGAAATGCACTAAACTCTCATAATTAACTAATTCAGAATTACTGTGTAATGAGATGATGAATATATCTTATACCTCAGCACATACAGCCTTGCCAATGGGATGGTCCTTTCTCCACAGGCAAGCTGCATACTCCTCTTTTTTTCCTGATATTGCCATATGCAGCCCCAACACTTCGGGAAGAATAACTGTAGCCATGTCCCCTTATGACTGTTCCTTTATCACTAGAGGACAGGAATCAAAAAAGGCAGCACTACAATTAGATGCAACTGTAATAGAAATGTAAGCCTATTATCAAAGGAGGAAGCAATCTCTAGCTGTATCTTTAGTGGGAGTCCCAGGACTAATTGTCTACAACCACCAACAGTGCACTAAGGTTACAGAATCACAGAACTGTAGGGGTTGATTTAGATCTGATCTAGAGATCATCTAATCCAACCGCACAGTCAGAACAGGCTCTCTACAGCAGGTTGCACAGGTAAGCAACCAGGCAGATCTTGAGCTCATCTCCAGAGAAAGAGACTCCTCCACAACCTCACTAGACAGTTGTATGGGAAACTTGAATCACGGTCTGAACCACTGATTGATCACCTGAGGCAAGTACTGAGTCAGCCGAAGGGGCACAGGTGAAGGTAATGTACCTGTGTGATGGGAAGGGGTGGAGTCTGGCTCCACCTCTCCCAGACCCCATTTAAGGGCTGACCACCACTGGGGAAGGATCTCTTGTTGGAGATCCCTCCCTAGTGGAGTCATCAGCATGCCTTGACCATCGTAAAGGTGAGCCTTCCTTTTCTTTTCCAGTAGTCTGTGTACCATCCGTATAAAGCCATACAGAAATATACCACCCTCTGTACTATTCCATCTGAATTCCTTTCTTTAGAATTATTTGCCCTACAGCAGCCTGTTCCAGTACTCTGTCACCCTTACTGTGAAGAAGTTCTTACACACATTTGTGAAGCACTTCCTATGCTTCACTTTGCAGCCATTTCCCTTCATCCTATCGCCACACACTGCTTGAGAAAAGTCTGTTTTTGTCCCTTTGCTTCCTGCATCTTAGATATTTATAGACGAGGATCAGATCTCCTCTGAGTCTTTTTTTCTTAAGGCTGAACAGATCTAGGTCTTTCAGCCTTTCCTCATAGGGGAGGTGCTCCAGCCTTTTATGAGGATCTTTTGTGGCCTTCTGCTGTACTCTATCCAAGAGATAGCTGCCTTTTTTTGTACCAGGGAGCTCAGAACTGGACACAATACTCCATGTGAGGCCTTGCCAGGGCAAAGGAGAGGGGGGAGAATCAGCTCCATTGACCTGCTGGCCATGCTCTTTTTATTGCACCCCGGGTTACCAGGACCCTCAGATCCCTCTCTGCAAGCTCATCTCCAGTAGGTCATTCCCCATCCTGTACTGGTGCATGCAGCTATTCCTCCCTAGGGGCAAGGCTGTACACTTGCTTTTGTTAAATCTCATCCGTTTCTTCTCTGCCCAACTCTCCAGCCTGTTCAGGTCTCACTGAATGGCAGCACAACCTTCTTTCTTAAACATGGCTTTTGTAAGTAGCAAGGGATAAGGCAAAAATACAGAGCAGGGTAAGGTAAGCCTGGCGTGCAATAAAACAAGTATGGCAGCTTCAAGGAATATCACCTTCCTGAATCCATAGAAAAGTACAAAGTGATCTTAAAAAGAACAGACTAGTGATAGTCCTTACATGGAGAAATAGATTAGCAAATGCATCACATAGATTGTGAGCCTGGAGCACCTAGCCAATAGGGGATCAGGAGAGTAATGACCTTGCAATGGGAGAAAAGTTTGCACTGATTCATTGAGAGTTTTCATCCTTGCCACAAGGTGGGGGCATGCCCACTACTGCAATACTGAATTTAAAAAAAATGAAAAAATTGCTGCTTTCTCGAGATCTTTGTCTGATGGATAATCATTGATTCCGAGAGTTTCCAACAATGCCAAATTGGTATTATTACTCAACTCAAAAACAACAATCAGAATCCAATACATATAATCAGCCCAGAGAGTTTCAATTCTGGATTATTCATCTACTTACCTCCTACTGGACTTGCACTTTAACTGAAAAACACACTCTACACTATTGAAGCATAACTAACCCAGCAGCAGTTCATCTCAAATACAAATATCAGGATAATTAGTAAGTGTACAACTTGAAAGTTTCCTGCTTTCAAGATTTTCTGCCATTGCAGTCAGAAACATAATCAAATTTAATCAAATTACTTCTCAACAATGTAATTAAAAAAAATGACTTAACAGCTGTCTGATGCTTAGTGCTGCATGACCTCAAGTAAACACATGCAGTAAATTCCTTCCTGACTGTACCACACTGTAAGATAACACCCAAAACTGTCTTCTTTTCTGAAAGTGTAAAAACATTCTATTTGAATATCTACAGGTTGGATAACCTACATATTAAAATAAAAAAGTCTTCCTAACAAAGAAATAACCTCCCTACTTGTTCCTTTCTGGAATCACCATAAAGAAGAACCCAAGATTTCTACAGACCCAGTGACTCAACAAGCACAGATGACAAATGCTTCAAAAGAACAGTATAAAGCATTTATTCGCCTGAATTATTGGATTACATCTCAAATTTTATTAAATGAAGAATTTCCTATCTCACAGGAAATCACAAATATTAACAAACCAAACAGATAACACCAAGATAAGTTGCTATCCCATTTTGTGGAAAATGCCTCAGCTTGGAAAACGACTATGATTCCAAAACATTCAGGCAAGTGCTGGAATAAAATATTGAAGTGAAACATCTTCATGGAGCAAGATAAAGTGGACAATTCTTTTACTTATGATATCTGTTAAAGAGAAAAAAAACCAAACACATCCAGTTTGAAGCATGGCAAATACTTTACAATATGCCATCATAAGAATACAATGCCACTTCTGATACAGGACATTATTTTAAAGAATACCTTGAAGTAAAGAGTATGACTAGACATACAACCCTGTAATACTAAAGTACTTGAGGGTCTATAAGGAATTACTGTTTTAGTATCAGCATTCATACGCTCCAGAAATAAATGCACAGGTATTTAACACTAGACCCATAACTTAATCTACCCTGGGAAACCCCTAGCGTCTGCACTAAACCACAGTGAAAAGTCTTATAAAGTCAGAAGTCCAGGAGGAAAGCATGCAGAGTTCACAAAATAACATATAAACCCCTGCACAGTTCCTCCTTAAGGGGAACACATCTTTTTGATGGTTAAAAACACCCGCTCTGTAAAAAAAACACGGTATCAGAATCAATTTGTTTCTGGATGTAAGAAAGCATGAGGCAAAAAAAAATAATGTCAGTAAATCTATTTCTCTAGCAGAAAACATAGATGGAAATAATTCAGCTCTGAAATATATCAGTTTAACTTCAAAACAAAGGCAATTAAAAAAACCCACATAAGTCAGTCAGGTATTAACATGGAATGCCTATGATTAAAAAAGTTAATTGTTTTTGAGGGGAGAAACAAAGAATTTTTCCACTCACCTGGGTTTAAAAGCATTTGTAAGTAGAGGTGTTAGGGCAACAAAGATGATAAAGGATCTAGAGGGCAAGACAAATTGAGGGTACTTGCTTTGTTCAACCTAGAAGTGACTGAGGAAAGACCTCCTGGCAACTTACAGCTTCCACATGATCTCTTCGGTGACCGCAACAGGACCAGAGGGAACAGCATGGAGCTGCATCACAGGAGGGTCAAGTTGGGTGAGGAAGGTTCTTCACCAGAGGGTGGCAGAGCACAAGAACAGGCTCTTAAGGGTAGTGGCCATGGCACCAAGCCTGCTGTAGTTCAAGAAGTGTTTGGACAACACTCTCATACATACAGTTTAAGTTTCAGGTGGTTTTGTGTGAAGCCAGGAGTAGTTTGTGGGTACCTTCCAACTTAGGGATACTCCATGTTTCTATTATTCTCTCTAAATATTGATACTTTTAAAAGGCCCTGGGTGAACACTTTTAGTATCATTTTTTTCTTCTTGGAGAACCTAAGATTCTATGTTCACTGAGTAAAATTAGAAACAGTAAAAGTTCTCAGGTGCAGTAAAAACAGTCAAGTTTCAAAGTGACAAAACAGAAGACACACTATGCTCCTAAGACTTACAAGCATGGCAAACATCCCTTCCTTAAATAGTCTGTAAACAGAGTAGTTCAACTTACTGCACAATGCTTTTGTGGGATTGACCTGCTGTCCTACAAGCAGCTGCTGCAACTTCTTGATGTCTATGCGCGCTTCAGCCATGCTTTGCAGATCTCTNAAAGCATGAGGCAAAAAAAAATAATGTCAGTAAATCTATTTCTCTAGCAGAAAACATAGATGGAAATAATTCAGCTCTGAAATATATCAGTTTAACTTCAAAACAAAGGCAATTAAAAAAACCCACATAAGTCAGTCAGGTATTAACATGGAATGCCTATGATTAAAAAAGTTAATTGTTTTTGAGGGGAGAAACAAAGAATTTTTCCACTCACCTGGGTTTAAAAGCATTTGTAAGTAGAGGTGTTAGGGCAACAAAGATGATAAAGGATCTAGAGGGCAAGACAAATTGAGGGTACTTGCTTTGTTCAACCTAGAAGTGACTGAGGAAAGACCTCCTGGCAACTTACAGCTTCCACATGATCTCTTCGGTGACCGCAACAGGACCAGAGGGAACAGCATGGAGCTGCATCACAGGAGGGTCAAGTTGGGTGAGGAAGGTTCTTCACCAGAGGGTGGCAGAGCACAAGAACAGGCTCTTAAGGGTAGTGGCCATGGCACCAAGCCTGCTGTAGTTCAAGAAGTGTTTGGACAACACTCTCATACATACAGTTTAAGTTTCAGGTGGTTTTGTGTGAAGCCAGGAGTAGTTTGTGGGTACCTTCCAACTTAGGGATACTCCATGTTTCTATTATTCTCTCTAAATATTGATACTTTTAAAAGGCCCTGGGTGAACACTTTTAGTATCATTTTTTTCTTCTTGGAGAACCTAAGATTCTATGTTCACTGAGTAAAATTAGAAACAGTAAAAGTTCTCAGGTGCAGTAAAAACAGTCAAGTTTCAAAGTGACAAAACAGAAGACACACTATGCTCCTAAGACTTACAAGCATGGCAAACATCCCTTCCTTAAATAGTCTGTAAACAGAGTAGTTCAACTTACTGCACAATGCTTTTGTGGGATTGACCTGCTGTCCTACAAGCAGCTGCTGCAACTTCTTGATGTCTATGCGCGCTTCAGCCATGCTTTGCAGATCTCTGCCTCGAGCAGAGCTTTGACATTCATCCTCTGATGCTGAAAGAACACAACACTTGGTCGAAAATTAGAAGGGGTTTCAAAACTTAGAAGGATGCACCTGACAATTACTGAACAGCTTAAAGGGGCTGTCTATCAGCAAAAAGCAGAACAAGAAGTGGAAACCCACTATTCCAACAAGTTGTCAAAACTACTGGAAGAGAATGGCCCCACAGACATGGGAATCGGCCACTTTCTTTTTTAGGTCGCATGTGAAGTCTTCAAAGGATTTGATGGTATTTTTTTTTAAGTACTTACTAGTAGGTAGGTAAAGGTAGGTACTAAAGGTAGGTACTATTGACAGTATTTAAGTAATGAGATCAAACAGACATAAGAGGTAACAGCAAAACTTACCCCAGGGAGGATTTCCCAAATCTTTAAAATGCGTTGTTACAGATACTACATCAGTTTCTATTTTTAAGTTCATTTCTCCACTCAAATTTGCTTCAATAACCTGCAATACAATCAATTTTAATTTTAAGCAAGCCTTTTTTGCGCTGCAGAATTACAGAGGAATAATGTGGTGCTCTATTCAAGATTCCAGAAGTACTTCAGTGCCTTCACAGTTCAACTGTACTTTTTCAATACAGTTAAAATATTTGAATGCTGAGCTACAAAACACATTTCTTATCATTCCAATGCAAATGATCCTAGACCAACTTCCCTCAAACTATGAAGAGAAAAATATAATCACTCTCCCTTACTTGTGGATTAAGTAGGCCATGGGAAGTCCATGTGCTAAGACAAAGCCTTTAGAAACAAGAGACTGAAGTTGGAGAAGTAGAACATTTGCTGCATTTTCTTCTAGCTTTTCAAGAAACAGAAAGACACATATGCACTTCATATGACTCATACAGAAAATTGGATGCATGAGGAGCTAATCTGCAGTCGCTTTCCAAGACTTAAAAATAGGCATTAGTTGCACCAGAGCAGGACTTGGAAATGCAAGAAATTCTGGAAACATGCTGAAAGCTTTCAAATTCCATCCTGAAAATGGTATCATACCAGAAGAAGACAATGTGTTATCTTACACAAATCCCAGGCAAACCAGAGGGCTTTAGTCAATACACATCCAAGCAAATGATTTCTGTGATCATTATTCTCAGTACTTTTATAATGGGCTCATATGACAACCAAAAACTCCTACAGAATGGGAGATGCACACAGAATGACCAATTACTGCTTGAAAGACCTTCTAAAAAGCAGCTTTTGCAGTGCTCAGCTTGAACAAATTTACAACCAGGATGCATCTAGCATGAACAATTAATTGTGACACTTTATATTTTTCTTTTTTAAAAACAGAGAAACATGTGCAAGGTGGAAGTACTCTATCTCCACCCTTAGAGCTATCGAAAACATTTCCCAAAGTTTTACTTAGTTTTGACTATAAACATGCTTTGGAAAAGCAGGTTAGGAACTTTGAAAGAACAGTATGACCTGTGTTGATATACTACCCCTTCTGAGTGTTGCTACAGACCAAAGATCAACCCAATCATACAGCTATACTATGTAATAAGAGATCCCCAACTCTGGAAACAAAGCAATTACATACGGTGCTTTTGTTGCATGTAAATACTTCCACTGCATTCTTTCTGGAATTCAGTACAAAAAAAAAAAATACATGAGGCCCTGTACAAGCTCTTTGCTGTCAGTCCTAGAACAAATTCCATCATTCCCTTCATCACTTCCCTTCATCCCCTACACAGTCTTCAGGTACCTTTAACTCAACATCTATTCCATCCAAAAAAGCAAAATATAACACAGAGGCATAAGTTCAGGCAACAGGGAAAAGTCTTATATCCAAGATAAAAAGAGGCCTGTAGGATATAGACTTGCGTGCCTTAACTTACGATGCAATTGCTGAGATTCTTCATTCTCTCCACAATACTCTTCATTGTTTTCAGCAATGGTAGGTAAATACTGACCTAGAGAGACATAAATAAAGACCTACATTCATGACAGTATTTCATCTGTAATGCCCTAGTTTCCCCTTCAAGTACATCCTTATTTTGGACTCCACAGCTACATGCGGAGTGGAAGGAACACAGTATTTAACTAAAATCAGCGAACAATCCAAGAACAAAATAACTCTCTCCCTCTAGCAATTACTACAGACACACAATCTCATCTGTGTTGAAAATAGAGGATAGACATTTTTTATAGATCAAATTCTCACGTGAACCTACATCTGTGTAACTGAGAAGTTAAAAGTTACTATAGCCAATCATTTTTGAAACTGCATCAGTGTAAATCTGAAATAACAGAACATATCAAGTTTCTACTGTGTCTTTACATCTTCACATTTGAACTAATCCTAGCTATGGAGGTAACAGAGACTTCATCTTCAAATAGGAACACAATTTGCACAAAGACTTACTGTTGAAACTCTGCTCAAAGTTAAAAAGGATACAAAAAAAGTTATTAAAAAAAAAACAAGAGAAAAAACATATACATGTAACTCTGCCAGGTATGCAGATTATTGGGCTACTTGGTACCTAACAGGTTAAATCATACGAAATAATCACAAATCTTTGTGTTTTGGAGACACTCCTGTACAAAGCTGTGCAAGTCCTTCGCTTCTCCACTACCCCATCCCAATTAACACAGCAGCAACTTTTAACTCTCTGCTCCATTTTTAATGGTTTGGGGCTCTTGTCAAGATGTAAATTACATCCTATCCCTTTCCAAACCTCTAGCTTTCCCTTTTCTGCTCCTTTTCTTCTCCAAAACCCACTGTGAGTAAAATCCATGGCAATATAAACCTTCTCGCACTGTAGGAAATATAAAAACAGAGGCTTACTTCAAAGTCTGGCACACTGGGCTCTCTGAAGTCATTCCATAGTCTTCTGGGAATAACCCTCACAGGAATGTCATGCGTCACAATCCTACTGCTCCTTGATAAGGATGGCTTGAGAGAGACAGAAAATACTTTTTAAGTAAAAAAACAGGACTTTAACTCTGAATCGAAATTTTTCAGACTCAGACTGGGAAAAACTAGATACAACTACCCTAGATACCCAGTTCCACTTTCTTATTTTCCTTAGGTCTTCTAATAAAGCTGATTTACCTTTTGAATTCAGAAGAGTTTAAGAGTCATTTCTACCTACGAACTAACCTTAAATTGTGAAGAAGTGTGAATAACAACAACAAAAACCACTGATGTTCTACTTGAAATTGAGTAGTGAGACAAGCAAAAGCAAACCAGAGGTGCAAGAGGTTTTGGTGTAGTCTAAAAGCTTCAATAAGAAGGTAACAGACCACAGAAAATTTAGAGAATGGAGAAATGGAGAAAGGTTGACAAAGATATTGGACAAAGCTGTTATAGTCACATGGCTTTTATTCCTGCCCCACTCCTTTCTGAAATTTGAAAATACAATTCTGGTATTACCTGTTAGCAACCATGATGGTAGGAAAGGCCAGTAACAGGAAAAAATGCCAAGATTTTTCTTGATTTAGTTTTCTAGAATTACACTGAAGACTACTAAAGCTACGTTTTGATCTTGAGAAATGCACTTACTTTCGAATAGTTTTAATGTAATAATGATGATGACAAAAGCATTATTGCACTTACTAGTTCCACAGCAACTTTGAGACAGGGAGAGCACTTGTTAGTCAACTTGATCTTCACTGCCTTTGCACTCTGGGCAGTTTTTAATGCTCTTGACAGGTTGTCAGGCACGAGCTCTAAATATATTTCATTGTGATCTGCAGCTACTCCTTCCATCTGAAATTCATCAAAGAAATTCCCCTGCGAGGTTTGATATTTGAGAAAAAAAGCAAATTAAAAAAAAAAGGAATAACCACTTTGACTTAACAGACCTTTGTTGGTTACAGTAGGTATCATCTGCCCAGCATCATCTGCAAGAATCAATAAAGGCTATGCAAAGATGGAGGCCCACAGCTTCACTTGTGAAGCTTGGCCCTTGCAGGCCAGTGCATATGCAGAATCCTTATGCAGGACTGATATCCAAGGAAAAGCAGTGCCTAGCCCAAACACTAGTCCTGTACAACTGAAAGGCAGTCTTGCAGAACAGAACACCTTGAGTGGCTAGACAGGCCATGCCAGATCTGAGACACCTCAGGTAAGGGCTACACTTATAGGAAACATCTTGTAAAGGAGATCTGACTATATGCACTATTTTTTCAGTGCAGCATGGATGTTTAACTTCCCTGGCTTACCTGGCAGAGCTCACACCACATACTGACTCCTCCATTTGCAACTCTGTCGGACAGGATGAAATACAGCTTGTTCACAGTCAGACGCAGGGTGCAAGTCTTGGCTAACTTTGCAATCGTGTTTACTATACCTAGTGGGGTAGAAGGGACAGCAGACACTGCTCCATATTGTGCACCACGGCGGAGGGGGAGAAACCTCTACAGACAAAACCACAACTCGCGCTACTGCAGAAATCCCCCAACACACCGAGGCAAAGCCAACAGCTTCACGCCGCCGCTCCCCCCGCAGCCTGAGCCCCACGAGCACAGAGTGACCGGAGACCGCCAACGCGCACAGCCCTCCCTCTTCCATTTCCTCGGAAAAGACAACTCAGGCCAGTCCTTATACCCCGCCCCCGCGTACTCACGGCTGAAGTGGTTTAGACAGGCAAGATCCACGATCTTTGCTCTAAAGCGCATAGCCACAAATAACACCACAGCAACCCCACGCCGCCCCTTCAACTATAAAGCTATAGGCTGGCCTGCGCGCGCGGCTCGGCGGGAATGGAGGGTCGGACGGAAGGTCCGGACTGGAGCGGGCAGGACTGGAGCGGGAGGGTGCTGGCGGCCGGTTGCTGTACGTGGGAGTGGGGCTGAAGGTAGGTGGCCGGCTGGGAGTCGGTGCTGGCTGTTGCGTTTCCTGCAGGTGCCCCCGCTGGCGTTACCAGAGAAGGGTATTCCACCAGTAAGAAGCACTTCAGCGTCAGGTACAGCCAGGAAAGAGTTGCTTCTGGCCCGTGAGAAAGTACGGTTTCAGCCACCTTGCGCCGCGAGGAAGTGATACCTGGCAATTAATTGCGAGTCTTCAGCAAACTGACATTCTATCTAGGGAGGGGCACAGGCACTGAGGAGGTTACATTGTATCCTGCTAGGGTTGATACTATAGGTACCAGAACCAGGCCAGTGTGATAACTAGAAACTTAACCAGAAGCCAAATTTTTAATAATTAATTTCGTGACCAAATATGGGATCTGACCTATTTAGGACACAACACTTGGATGGATAGCACCAGAAAAAATTCTGAAATAATTTTAGGAGACAGGATCTCTGGTAATGAAATGTTTAATTTGCAATGGCAGTGGTGGGCATCCTGCAAATGGGAGCACACACAAGAACAATATTACATCTTTTATACCTCATTACCGGACGCTTATCTTTTCCTTCCCTGGTTCCTCATTAGCTGAGTACTTCAGGTACTTAAGCGTCTTCCTGTCGCTTAATCAAACATATTGGTGCTGATCAAACATAAATCGTTACTAGCTAAACATTTGCATTGCAAATTCATTAACTTCTTATGTTTTCTTTCACAGAAAACAAAATATATTGTCTGTCCAAGTGACAAAATTTAGTAGCTTTCCTTGTCAAACACTTATTTGTAACGGCACTATCACTGTTTGAGAGTGGGCATCTGACTTATTCCAGGTGGCTGCACAGACAAGCTGCAATCTTCATACCTATAAATGACTCCATCTCCCTAATTTCTGTGATTATATTTCCTTTACTGTCTACCGAGCATGTGTTAATGTGGGGAGTTCATCTAAAGGACAAGTGGTGAAGAGACCCCCAGTGAAGTAAAAAGACCCCCGAAAAAGGTTGTTAGCATGGATAAAAGCCGCTAGATGACAGCAGAGACCATAAAATAAAATGCTTGTCTTCTAATGCAGAATCAATCCACTCCAACAATAGAAACTCCCTGTGGAACTCCATGACCACCGAAGACCCCTTGCAAGAACCGTGTATTAGCATAGTATAGGCGTAATATTCGATTTTAATATGTATAGCGATCCTAGGAATAAGCAGGCATTTCATGGAAATTGTATGAATATGCACATGTTGAGTGTATATGATCAGTGTGGTTTAGCTCCGGGGTTTGCACGCTAGGAGGAGTGATCCTCCATGCATCCACTGCTGCAGTACAGTAACATCAGCTTTCTAATCCATCATTTGTATTAGTGAGTTTAATTCCCAGATTTCAGTGACAGAAAGCTCTGTAGAATCTGCCTGTGTAGAATCACAGAGGAGCAGAGCTTTGTCAGTTGCTTTTCCAAACACTGACATTACCTGAAGTGAAGTTCAAAGAGCTCAACTCTGAGCAAAATTTCTCAGTATTCCCTCAACATAGTTATTAATCCAAAGACCAGAATGGATTCCTTGCCCTCTTGTCTCAAGAAAGTTTCCTCAAATCTCAGGAACCCCCTGCAGCAGAAACAGTGAGTAAACCCTCCTTCTTTTCATTACTCCCCTCTAATAAGGGCCAGATTCAGGTTCTTGGATTGCTGACATTGCATTGAATATACTTTTAAGTTTTCTTACCAGAGCCCCTCCAGAATGGCTTTCACTGAATAGGTTACAAACTCCGGTCTTCCAGAGTCCCTCAGGATTTTCACTGGACAGATTCACAAACATTTAAAAAGAACAGATAATTTATTGAATTGATAGGCACAACACATTCAGAATTACCACTAGACTAGCTGCAATAGCATGGTATGCTGATATAAACCAGCAGATGGCTAAGAACCACACAGTCATTTGCTCACTCCTCCCCTTCCCGGTGTGACGGAGGAGAGAAACAGAAGACAAACAAGAGAGAGATGAACTATCGCCTTCAAAGCTCTCCTTCCATGTGATATCATGTGGTATGGAATATCTCTTTCACCAGTCTGTCCTGATTCTATCCTCCCCCAACTCCTTGGACACTCATTGCCCTCCTGCCACGCCTGGATATGGAGAGAGCAGACTTCAGGCTGCCCAGGGAACTATTTAGCCATGTCTCCTGGGCCTGGGAAACTGTTTTTTGATGACGCTGGTGTCTGTCATTGGTAGCTGCATTTTAAAGGCAACCTCTTAGGAGCACAGAAGCAGGCAGTTAGAAAATGATGGTGGTTAAGCAAGCAGGGCAGAATGTTATCTTGGCTATGTGGGAGTCATCTTGAGCTTGGGCAGAAAAAAAGTGCATGGCTCTGGAAGCAAGGTTGGGCAATGTGGGAGGTAATTTGTGTGCTCAAAGTTCAGTTAGAGTTGAAGCTGGCCAGTACAGTGGTAGACAACAAAAATAGTTTTTAAAAACATGCAGCAAAAGGAGAACCAGAGAAAATGATGTTTTGTTATGTGATGAGGAGTCACCTCTCCAGTAGGATTGCTGACCAAGCAGAGATGTTTAACACCTTATTTTCCACTGTTGTCAATGCTCATGGTAGGCCTTAGAACTGTCAGAGACCCGAGTTGAAGAACCATGATGTTTGTCAACAATAAATTCCCACTGAATTTCTGTGAGATTTTTTGCTCCATCTGGAGGATTTATCCCAAGATACTCAAAGAGCTAGCTGATGTCATCATGAGACCTCCCTCAATTATTTTTCATAGCTTGGGAATCCAGAGAGGCTCCAGTTTACTGGAGGCTAGCAAATATTCCAGTTTTCATTGATGGTGATAAAGAAGGCCCTGGCAATTACACGTGTGTCCATCTCACTTCAGTGCCTGGCAGAACTATGGAGATTATTCTGGAACTTTGAAAAACACCTGGAAGACAATGCAGTCATTGGTCACATCTAACATGAATTTGTGAGGGGAAAGTCCTGTTTAATGAATTTAATCTCCTTTTATGACAAGGTTGCTTACACAGTTAACCAAAGGAAGCCAATTTATGTAATCTTTTTCAATTTCTTTTTTTTTTTTTAAATCCCTCACAGTTTCCCTTGGATACTGCATGAGGTATCTCCGCTCATTTTACATCTGACTCTGTATTCACTGCCTTCATTTCCAGGCCTTGGCTTTCACACAGTCTTTAAATGTAAGTGTTAACTGCCCATTTTGATATCTTACTGACATCTGTCATGTATTCTTTCCTTTTTTTTCAGAATGTGTCTTCGAAAAAACATAGAAAAGTGTGAGAGTATAAAAATGATGTGATTCTTGAACAGTATAGAACTAGAAGGGATCTCCTGGGTAATTAAGGTCAGCTATCACTATAATCAAGTGATATCATCAATAATCCTGCTCACAAAACTGGTCTTAGAGCTAGTAGTTAGAAGATTACTACCTATGAAAATCATTTTCTGTATAAATATTGATGTTATTCTTGAGAATACATTCCACCTTTGTGTTTATCACTAAATGACATTTACCTATTCTTTTATACTGAAGTCATTAAGGAAAACAATGAACACAGTTGGTCCTTGAAGAATTTGAGTCTTGTAGTCATTTTTCTGCACAAGCATGTTCTCTCCCTCTTCCTTGCTGACTATGAATCTCTTGTACTAATCCACATAATCTCCAGTGAAATTCACTTGTTACTTGGTGCTATATGAAACAATTCACAGAAGTCCATCTGTTAAAGTCTTTCTTTCTAGTCCCACTCAGCACTTTTCAGTGCATCTCATCAGAGAACACATTTTAAAATGTATTTATCGCCTTTTAAGAAAATTTTAGATGAGGAAAGATAAATTTATTAGCTACATCTCTGAAAAACAAGACCCAGTAATATATCTGCATTGATTTCTTGGTGCTAATGCTGTTCTTTAAATGCCTCTTTGTCTCAGTGCCCTGAAATGTATCAATCTGCAAAAGTGATAGTGTGCCATCTATAAATAAATAAACACTCTGACATCAAGGGGCACAATGCTTGTTTTGAGAAAATGAAAATGCAAAGCAGGGCTCCTAAATTTCCTTGTATTTCCCATCAAGTGAAATAAAAAAAATGAGGTGATAGGTAGACCATTGCAGAAGAGTTTGTATTTTTGAAGTCTTGAAAATATCATATTAGCTACTCAATAGGAAGCTAAGCATCACATGGTTGTTCACTTATCACTTCCCCCATTCCCAGTGATTTGGGGAGTGTAATGGTTTTATGATTTTTGTTAGCAGTACTCCATATCCATAATATCATGTAAGGCACTGGGAGTTAAAGAGTTAATGCTTCAGTTTGTTTTTTTAATTTATTTATTAGACTCAATTCCAATTATATTGTATTATATTGTGTTATTTTGCATTCCTATATCTATTTAGTAAATTTGTTTTCCTTCTCAGATCATTGGCGCTGTTTTATTTTTAGGCCCAACTCCCTACCCTTTCTGTTTTCCCCCTTCCCTTTTCCCAGGATGTGGGTCCATGGGTCACGGAACTGGGCTGAACCAGCCCGTAAACCTTTGACAGAGAGATAGCTGTAAAAAAAACAATGAAGTGGAACTTGTGGGTTGAGGCAAAAAGTCTTTAAACAGAAAAGAAGGATAAAAAAAGAAAATAGTTTTAATAACAACATATATATATATACAAAACAAGTAATGGACAAAGCAATTGCTCAGTACTGACTGTTGCCCAGCTAGTCCTCAAACAGTGGCTGCTTGCCCAACCAACTCTCCACTTTTTTTTTTTTTTCTGCATGTTGTCCTGTGGTATGGAATGTCTCTTTGGCTGGTTTAGGTCAACTGTCCTGGCTCTGTACCTTTCAAACTCCTTGTGCCCCTTCACTGACAGGACAGCATGAGTAGCTGAGAAACTGATAATCTCCTCAGCTCTGTAAAGTACTGCTTAGCAACAACTGAAATATCAGTGTGTAATTAACATTGTTTTTCTATTAAGACCAAAACATAGCGTCATACCAGACTCTGTGAAGGAAAAATCAGCTCCGTCCCATGTGAAACTAGGACAACTAGAAAAATCAAAACATGAAAAAGTAGTTTATCTTCATGATAGCAGTAGTTTAACACAGGTATCAGGAGAAAGTAGATAGAGGTAATTGAAACAGAATCACACAGAACTGAACCTTTGTACAACTGTACAGAACTGTACCTTTCAGTACAACTTTTTGTTGGAGGAAAACACAGGTTTCAGCTAACCAACAGTGCCTACATTATGAAAACATCATTTTTTAGGAAATTTTGTTTTTCAAAACAAAACAACCAAAGATGACCTCCAGTTGAAATATTTCACTTTTTAATGCTACTTGCATTAAAATCCCCCTTCTTTGAGGATTTTATTTGCTGAACTGTATTTCCCATGATATGCAACAGCTATGGATTCCTATGATGCTGAATTCTCACTTGGAGTGGAGGGCTGTCTGATAAGTATAAATAGTCATAATGAAGAGAGCTTGACTATAGCTCTTCAAATTTCTGAGATCAGTGACATGGTATGGCAATCTCCAATTTTTTGAATTTCATCACCCTCACTGTAAAGGACTTTTTCCTTATATCCAACCTAA
This sequence comes from Odontophorus gujanensis, assembly GCA_013399175.1. Lineage (NCBI taxonomy): Eukaryota > Metazoa > Chordata > Aves > Galliformes > Odontophoridae > Odontophorus > Odontophorus gujanensis. The sequence goes on along the minus strand of VXAB01006846.1, from coordinate 62,739 downwards.
ATCTACTCTGTTTTATCTTGAAACCATTTCCCTTCATCCTATCACCACAGACCCTTCTATAGTATCTGTCCCCTTCTTTCCTGTAGCCCCTCTTTAGATACTGAAAGGCCACTATCAGTTCATCTCAGAGCCTTCTCTTCTCCTGGCTTAAGAGCCCAGCTCTCTCACTCAGCCTGTCTTTATAGGAGAGGTGTTCCATCCCTTGAATCATCATCCCCAGCTTCCCATCCACCAGAACCCTCAAGTCCTATTAGGCTGTGCTCAGTCCTTTCATCCTTCTGCTTGTATTGGTAGTAGACTTGGGAGTTGCTGCAAACAGGTGCAAGGCCTTGAACTGGGATTTGTTGAACCCTGAAAGGTTCTCCTGGGCCCACTGCTCAAGCCTGTCTAGTCTATGTTGATTCATGTCCAGCTTCCCATCCACCAGTACCCCCAGGTCTTCTTTGTCAGGCTGTGCTCAGTCTTTTCATCCCCTAACTTGTGGTTGTTACCTTGACCCAGGTGCAAGTCCTTGCACTTGGATTTGTTGAACCTCATGAGGCTCTCCTAGGCCCACTGCTCAACCCCATCTAGGTACTTGTGGATGGCATCTCATCCCTCAAGTGTGTTTACTACACCACACAGCTTGACATCATCTGCAAACTTGCTGGGGTTACACTCAGTCTCACTGTTGATGTTGTTGATGAAGCTATTTAAGAGTTTCAGTCTTGGAATTAACCCCTGGGGGACACCATTTGCCGAAAACTAACAATCAACATAATTGCTAAACCTAATCTTAAGCCTGAAACTAAACCAGGACCCTAACACTACCACTAAACCTAACCCCAGTTCTGTCCCTAATGGTAGCACCTAACCTTAACCCTAGTATGAACTCAAATGGCTAACTCTAACACAGGACACTAATCCTAACACCAACCAACTCTAACTCAAACCCCAAACTTTAGCCCTGGCCTTGAATCCTCATGCTAAACCTCAACTTAATTCAAAACAACAAACTAATCCTCTAAAACCTCATGAAGTTCAACAAGGTCAAATGCAAAGTGCTGCACTTGAATTTGGGCAATCACAAATATAGAGTCTGGGCTGTGAGTGCATTGAGGACAGTCCTGAGGAGAAGGTCTTGGGGATGCTATTGGATGAAAATCTCCTTGTAGCTCTGAAGACCAGCTGTATCCTGAGCTGCATCAAAAGTAGTGTGACCAACAGGTCATGGGAGATGATTGTCCCCTTCTACTTTGCCCTCATGAGACCCATCTGGAGTACTCACTGTGCTCAGCTCTAGGGCTCTCAGCATAAGAACAGGGACCTGACCAGAGAAGGACCGTGAGGATAACCAGAGAGCTGGAGATCCTCTGAAGAAGGGCTGAGGGAGCTGAGCTTGTTCAGCCTGAAGAGAAGGCTCTGGGGAAACCTTATAGTGACCTTCCAGTGCCCTAAAGGGAGCCTGCAAGAAAGCTGGTGAGGGACTCTTTGCCAGGGAGTGTAGTGATAGTACAAGGGGTAATGGCTTCAAACTAGGAAAGGGTATATCTAGATTAGATATTAGGAAGAAAATTTCACAATAAGTGTGGAAAGGCTCTGGAGCAGGCTGCCCAGAGAATCCATGGATATCCCACACAGGAAGTGCTCAAGACCAGGTTGGGTGGGACTTTGGGAAATAGTATGGTGGGAGGTGTCCTTGCCTGTGGCAGGGGGTTGGAACTGGATGATCTTTAAGATGTTTACAACCCAAACCATTCTATGATTCTATAATTACCTGAAAGGAGATTGCAATGAGGAAGGTGTCAGTCTCTTCTCAATAGTGGGTAGGATGTGAGGTAATGGCCTCAAGTTGTGCCGGGGGAGATTTAAACTGCATGTCAGCAATAATTTCTTCATGGAAAGTGTGGTTAGGCATTGGAATAGACTGCTTAGGGAAGTGGTGAAGTCAGCATACCTGAAAGTAGTTAAGAGCTAGTTAAGAGCTGTGTGTACGTGGCACTTACTGACGTGGTTTTACAGTGGATTTGCAGTATTAGGTGGATGGTTGAACTTTGTGATCTTGAAGGTCCTAGACGATTCTATGACTCTCTGATCCTATTGCACTAACCAAAACCATAACCCTAGTTCCTAAAGCTAACCCTGAATATAATTCTACCTTAACCACAAAAACAAACAAACAAACAAACAAACAAGAAAACCTAAAATTAACTCTAATCCTGAATCTGAACCAAAAATGTAACTCAAATACTAAATACTAATACACTAATCTCTAACCCTAAATATAACCCCATACCCATCTATGACCCTAGCCGTAATTCTAAGCCTAACCCTAAACCTAGGCACTAAAGCTAAACCTTAATCTAAACTGACAAACCTACTCCTAACTCTAAACCTAAACATAACACCAAACTGCAACCCTGTCTATAACCCTAATCCTAACTGTAACTCTAATGGCTATCTCTAACCTTAGTCTTGTACCCTAACCATATGAACTAAGCCTAACAGAGACCTAGGACCCTAACCATAACCCTGTATCTTGCCATGTACTAACCCTAAAGCTAATCCTATCACCAAAATCCAGGAGTAAACCTCTCCAACCTGAATGACAAGTTAGAAAGCTGACATTATTGTATTGCTGGGTGCATGGGGGATCACTGCCTCCTGGCATGTGCATCCATGAGTGAAAGCATGAAGATTTTATACATTCCAAAATTTGAATGTTCATTCAATTTCTATGAAATCCCTACCTATTCCTAGGATTCTTCTACATATTAAAATCTAGTTCTACACATGCTTTGTATTAATTTGGGGTCCTGGTAAAGGGTCTTTGATGGTCGTATCTATGTTACATAAGCCAAGTCCCATATATGGTCAGAAACTTATTTACAAAAATATGGCTGTTGAATTGTGCCATTTAAAAACTTAATTGACACTTTGATCTTGTTATGGTGCCTATTATCAACCCTAGCAGGGTACAGTTTACCTCCTACTCAAGGCTGGTGGAGCATTGAGTCTGTTTTTTAGGCTCCAGATGTCATATCTAGGAATAGAACTTTTCCAAGAGAATAGTTCTTCTGAGGTGTTTGAATTTATTACTGAAAGCTCTGAATTTATTGTTGAAGGCCCTGAATTTATTCACAGGTATCAATCCTTCCCTAACTCTACATCATGATTTTTACAGAGATTGAATAAATTTTCTACATAGATGCCCTTATGATACTGTGTTGTGGATTTTTGATGGAAATAGTGTTGATAATACCGGTGTTTTAGTTGTTACTGAGCAGTGCTTATATGGCATCAAGTGAGAGGGCCAAACCAGTGAGAGGGCTAGGAATGCAAAAGAAACTGGGAAGGGATGGAGATCAGACAGCTGGCCCAAACTGGACAAAAGAACATCATGTACCATATGGTGACATGCTCAGCAATAAAAGCTGTGGTAAAGAAGGATTAATGAAGGGACGTTTGGACTGATGGTATTTGTCTTCCCAAGGAACCATATTGACTGATGATCCTTGCTTTCCTAGAGATGACTGAACATCTGCACTCTGACAGGAAACAACAAACGAATTTCTAGTTTTGCTTTGCTTGCATACACAGCTTTTGCTTTACCTAGTAAGCTGTCTTTATCTCAACACTTGTTTTCTTGCACTTTTGTCTTTCCAAATCTGTCCCCAATCCCACCTGGTGAGAGTTAAAAAGTGGCTGTGTGGTGCTGAGCTGCCTGCCAGAGTTAAACTGCAACAGTTCATTTTAGTGCCCAACATGAGGGTCAAAGGGCACAAGGTAATAATAGATTTGATTGGAAAATGGGGAGTGTGCTGGACTGAATTTATCGATGTTATAACTGTTTAGGTGCTAGACTGGCTCCTCTACTTTTCATTGGGTTTGTTTGCCTTACTGTATGTTAGAGTCCAGTACTTGTACACGTCTGCTTTTGCTTCTGCTGTTTGCCCTACTGCTTATAATTTTGCCTTGCTGTGACTGTTAACATTTGGATAACAACTGTGGCTGCACACTTGGGCTAGCAGATGGCCAGGTCATTGCTGTTGTTCCTGTGCTGCTGTACTAGACAGGCTGGAGCTCAAATCAGAGGGACTGTGGCTTGTGAGCAAGTCCATGTGGGGACACATATACTCTAGGTGTAGTGGGTGGAGATTATAATGGTTATACCTTTAAATTGTTGTAAACTGTGACTTGAGTCACATGATACAGGAAGTCCTAAAGCTGGTACCACACAAACCAGCAGAAAATGTGTCATAAGAAGCAGTGACATATAGACATGTCCTGACCTGAGCTGGCTTTGTCATCCAATAGCTCCAGGAAGCACACTGCTTCTCTTTTCATGAACAACTTAACAAGAAGAAGCTGTCGTGCACTAAGGGAATTTGGTGAACATTTTATAGATATTTCACAGATGTGGTCCATGAGGCGGAAAATTTCAGGAGTCAGTTCAAAGGAGAAATGTAAAAATATGATTTAGTGAAAGAGCACGAGAGAGACCAAGGACTCTAAATATTAAAGATAAGATGTTATGAAGCAAGCAGAAACCCAGAAACCAGTCAGAGGGGAACCCCTCCCAAAGAGGTTAAAGGTAAACAGAGGAGAAGACAATGAGCCTTCATCCAGTGACTACCAGAAGCCTCCCCCAGTGGATGGCACAAATGCAAGGAGGAGGGTCAGTATGCAAAGGAGTTCTTGGAAATCTGTTTAATATGTATGAACTTGGCTTTTATATGTAATGAGCTTTTGCTTGTTGGTGTGCCAGTTAGGTGGAGTGAGCCTGGCACATGCACATCACTGAATAAATGGATTCCTGCTTTATAACCTAACTCTGGGCTATAGAGTTTGATTTCAGAAGTCACCCATAAACTGAGGGAATGATATGTGTGTTACTCAAAGGCTTATGATTAATGAGGATATATTGAAAAGTATAGGATATGAGCATGATCTAAACCATATGGAATGAAGGGAGGTTGTTGTTTTGCTTGCCTGAGATACTTTTCGTATTCAAGCCCACTGTGTGATCAGTGAAACCCACTTACTCCACACAGCAACAGTTGCACGATGTGTGGAGGGAACACCCCTTTTTACATGCAACCCAGTACAGGCAGTTAGGTTACAGGGAGGTGCTGTGTTTCAGTTTCAACTGCCTCCAAAGCAAGCCTTGGATGCTCTGTATCCTTTAGAGGTCAACCTCGGGTCTCAAGTTGCCCTTTCTGCCAGAGGCTGCAAGTGGAGCCATTCTTCTTGGCTGCAGTGTAGAGCACATTTTTTACTTCTTTTCCTGCCTGTATTGTCCCAATGGCTACTGTAAGAACTATCTCCCATTTAATTTCTTCAAAGGTATGTTGTTGCTCAGGGGCCCATGTGAAATCATTCTACTTCTGGGTCACTTGGTAGGGAGGGTTTACAGACTGTAATCCAGAATATGCATTCTCCAAAAGCCCAGAGCCTAAGGAATCTTGTGTTTCATTTTTGCTAGTTGGTGAGAAGATAGTAATTTTATTGATTACATCCACTAGGATCTGATGACACCGATCTTGCCATTTTATTCCTAAAAACTGGATTTCCTATGTAGGTCCCTTGATCTTACTTCACTTTCTGTCAAGAACAGCTCTAGGAGTAATTTGGATTATTTTCTTCCCTTTCTCAAACATTTCTTCTGCTGTGTTGTCCCACACAGTGATGTCATCAATGCATTGCAGGTGTTCACGAGCTTTACCTTGTTCCAATACAGCCTGGATCAGTTCACAGCAAATGATAGCTGTGCTTCCACCCCTGCGGCAGTCAATTCCAGGTGTACTGGATGCCCCTGCCAAGGGAAAGCAAGCTGTGACCTGTGCTCTGCTGCCATAGGGATTGAGAGAAACACATTGGCAATATCAGCTATGGCATATCACATGACAGTCTTTAACTTCAGTTTGAATTGTAGTTCTATCATGTTCGGCATGACAGCAGTCAGTGGTGACTTGATTCAACCCACAAGAACCTCCACTCTCCATTAAAATTTTACACTGGCCATATGGGAATATTAAATGGTGAAAAAATCTTGCTGATCACTCCTTGACTATCCAGTTGGCGAATCAGATTATGGATGGGTATTGAGGTTGGTGCAATCTTGCTCCTGGTGCATCACTGAGGTAATGAATAGCACTTGCTTAGCAAGCCCACAAACAGAAGGGTCCTCTGAGAGATCAAGCAAGTTACACAGCTGCTTAGTGTCCTCCATCCCCAAGACAGCTCTATCCTTTTGCACCTTTTAAGTACCCTCACCTGGGACAGTCTATGCTAAAGATGCACAGAGCCTCTGAGCCAGTCACAATGAGTTGCTTTTGCCACTCGTTCCTAGTTACACACACTTCTGCCTCCTATAATTAGCTCTCAGAATCTCTCTGTCACTCTAGAAACACAGGTGGGTTCTGTCCCTTTATAATTTGATGGTACAGTGTGCACAGGTGTCCTCTGAGGCTTTACACTCCTGTGGTTCTAATGTGCTAGGACATCGCATCCATACAGCTCAATAAATGTGCTCATCCCTTTTCTCCTCTTTGCTGTATGCAGAGCATGTCTAGTCCTGGTCACATTTGTTACTTCCTGTAAATGTGAATCAGAAGTCCCTTCATAATCAGAAGATCATTCCTTTTACTCTGCCATGGGAACTGCTCACTGGAAACTCACCAGTTTTCCTGGGAGAATTCCTTTTTGCTTTTGTTTCCCTTTTAACTCACATACCCTGGCCTCTAAGTTTGAGGCAGATTTTCCACCCCACTTCATCTCCTCTCTATGGTCACACAACAAAAGCCACACAGGGCATGTGATGTGTGCCTACTATATCCTTTCTCTTGAGCAGAAGAATGCTTACTTTGAATAGCTGAGATACTGGTCCATACAGGTGACAGAGAATTACTCTATCTTCAAGACCCTGAAGCACTTTCTCCACAGCTGAGACACAGGCCATCCACAAGGGAAGAAGAGAGAATGTATTCGTATTGTCAGAGCTGGCCAGCCAATGCAGCAGCCACTGTTAGTTTCTCTCATTGCTGCAATTCATAACTTATGGTCTCTTTGGAGATGGGCATTTCTTGGGTCTGAAGGTTCCTATAACAGGCCCGAGAGCAGCAGGAGCAGGATATTATCTGAGCTTCTCCTCCCACTGTCTACTCCCCACGCTACTCTATTGTGGATTTTCACATGAGGTTTTGTCACATAAGGCACTGTTAGAAATATCCAAATAATTTGTCAGGATGGTATCTCTGATAAAAGCAGATTTTGTTCACAATTGCAATGGCAGGTATCCTGCAAGCAGGAGTGTGCCTTCAGAAACAGTGGGACATCTTTTATGCCATATTACCCAGTGTTTATCTTTTCTTCCCCTGGTTCCTCATTGGCTGAGTACTTCAGGTTTGCAAATCCCGATGCTTGACTAAACAGATGGATACTGGCTAAACATAAATTGTTGCTAGCTAAACAAATACATGACTAATTATTTAACTTCTCCTTAAGTTTTCTATCACTCAGGTCTTGTCTGTCCAACACCAGAAATTAGTAGTCTTCCAACATAGTGAGCCGATTGATATCCTTGTTAAGGGTTTTTGATTTGTAAGGACATTATCACACTGCTTAGGAGTGCGATGTCTGACTTGTCATTAACTCAGGGCTCAGAGATGTACCAGATGGCTGGACAAACAAGTGCTTCAGTCTTCGCAACTATAAATTACTCCACCTACCTAATTTCCAAAACTATAAATTACTTCACCTATCTACTGAACATACACTGATGTGGAAAGTTCATCTAAAGGACAAGTGATGAAGACTATCGGAGACCCCCAATGAAGTAAAAAGACCCCCAGATAGAACTATTAGTACCAACAAAGGATGCTAGATAACAGCAGAGACCATGAAATAAAATACATGCTAGTTCTAGTGCAGAAACACCATTCTATTCCTGTAGCAGCAACTTAGGATGCAAGAAGATGACCTCAAGTGTGCCAGGGTAGGTTTAGATTGAATATCAAGAAGAATTTCCTAATTGAAGGGGTGGTTAGGCATTGGAACAGGCTGCCCAGGGAAATGGTGGAGTTGCCATCCTCAGAGCTATTTAAGAGACAAGTGGAAGTGGTATTTACGGCCTTGGTTTACTGGAGGATTTGTAGTGTTAGGTAGATTGTTGGATTTGATGATTTTAAGGGTCTTTTCCAACCTAAATGATGCTATGATTCTATAACGCTATTGTGTAGAAACTGATACTACAACTAAGATCCTTCTGTGAGCAATAAAGCCAAATGAAGGAATATTTCCACCTCTTTCCAATCTACAGTGATAAATGCCACAGAGAAGCCTATTAAGAAATTTACAGTTCACATATTTTGTAGTCAAATGGGACTACTTGATCACTCTATCTGATGTCCTGTGCTTCATAAAGTAGTACATTTATTTAATCTACTTCCACACCAAACCTGTGCTCGATTAAAGCACAAAGGATATTCTGGATGACATTTTTCAAAAGACATCTGTCCGAAAGTGCTGTTTCTTGGAAATTGAAACTAGGTGGGCATCTATCAGTGAGCAGTGAACAACTGTGCACCTCTTGTTTTGTGCTCTGTGGTTCCTGTGTTTTTTCGGTTACTTTCCTCTTCTCCACTGGACATACTCTTTTCTTTTTCTTTTTCTTTTTCTTTTTCTTTTTCTTTTTCTTTTCTTTTTCCTTTCCTTTTTCCTTTTCCTTTTTCCTTTTCCTTTTCCTTTTTCTTTTCTGGACCCAGGAGTTGTTGCACTTTTCTTTTTCATTTCTCTCCTTCATCCCTCTGGGCTGGGGAATGAATGAGCATCTGTGTGGTGCTTTTCTGTCTGACAGCTTAAAGCACAGGTTAAAACATGGTAGATGAATAGGGGAGGTATTACAGATGACGAAGGGGATAGTGTCATCCAAAATCATAGAATCACAGAATCATAGAATGGCCTGGGTTGAAAAGGACCTTAAAGGTCATCTAGTTTCAACCCCCCTGCCGTGGGCAGGGTTGCCAGCCACTAGGCCAGGTTGCCCAGAGCCCCATCCGCATTGAAAGCTTCCAGGGATGGGGCATTCACAACCATTCTGGGCAACCTGTTCCAGTACATCAGCACCCTCTGAGTGAAAAACCTCCTCCTAACATCTAACCTAAATCTCCCCTGTTTTCATTTAAAACCATTCTCCCTTGTCCTATCACTATCCACCCATGTAAACAATCATTCTCCCTCCTGTTTTTATGTTCCCTTCAAGTACTGGAAGGGCACAATGAGAAGCCTTCTCTTCTCCAAGCTAAATAAGCCCAGTTCCCTCAACCTTTCCTCACAGGAGATGTGCTCCAGCCCTCTGCTCATTTTAGTGGCCCTCCTCTTGATCTGGTCTAAGAGCTCTGCATCTTTCTTTTGCTGGGGGCTCCAGGCCTGGACACAGTACTCCAGATGGAGCCTCACAAGATCAGAGTAGAGGACAATCACCTCCCTCTCCCTTTCTTTATGCAGCCTAGAGTATAGTTGGACTTCTGGGCTGCAAGTGCATAGTGCTGTCTCATGTCCAGCTTCTCATCCACCAGGACTCCCAAGCCCTTCTCTGCAGGACTGCTCTCCAGTAGTTCTTCCTGTCTGTATAAATACCCAGGAAAATACCAGTTTCAGTGATGAAGCTGGTGGTGAAAAATGGGAAGTAGATGGGCACTCAATGACCCTAGATACCACTGAGCATGCCCAAAGGGACATTAACACATATCTTAACACATGTCCTTGAAAAATAATGAATATGTATGCCAATTTACTGCTTATGTATGTCTTAACTGTTTAAAAGTAGAACCTGAACTCTGAGAGGACATGCTTGCTTGCATTGATGATTGATGACATTATTGTGTGGGGCAATAGAGCAGGGGAAGTTTTCAAGAAAGGAGAGAGAATAATCCAGATCCTCCTGTGACCTGGTTTTGCTATTAAACAAAACAAAGTGAAAGGACCTGCACAGGCAATTCGCTTCCTAGGTATAAAGTGGCAAGATGGAAATCATCACACCCCAATGGATGTGGTCAACAAAATCACTGCCATGTCTTTGTCCACTACTGAGAAAGAGACACAATCTTTCCTAGGCGTAGTGGGCTTTTGGAGAATGCATGTTACAAAGTACAACCTCATTATAAGCCCCTTTATCAGGTGGCACAGAAGAAGTGCAATTTTGCATGGGGCCTTGAGCAGCAGTAGGCTTTTGAGCAAATTAAGCAGGAGATAGCCTGTTCTGTGGCCCTGGGGGCAGTATGGACAGGACGGGATGTATAAAACATCCTCTACACTGCTGCTGGAGAGAAAGGGCCCACTTTGAGTTTGTGTCTAAGAGCCTCAGAAGAGACCTGAGGCCAACCCCTTGGATTTTGAGCGTACTAGAGGTCTGAAGAGTGCTACACTCCAACTAAAAAGATCTTAGTAGCGTATGAGGGGGTTCAGGCTGTTTCCAATGTAACTGGTACTGAAACGCAGTTAGAGAATACCTTCTGTATTTCATTTGGTTCCCTTAGCCTCTGTGCACTGGGCACCACTGAAAGGATTCTGGAAGAAGATGACTCTTTTCACCATGATTTCAAGCATTTAAACATATAGATAAGATGTCCCCTGAGCCTTCCCTCATCTTCTCTAGACTAGACAGTCCCAGCTCTCTCAGCCTTTCCTCACAGGAGAGATGATTCAGTCCCTTTGCCACCTTTGATTGGATCCTCTTTAGTAAGTCCTTGTCTCTGTTGCACTGGGGAGCACAGAACTGAACACAGTACTCTGGATGGGGCCTACCAGTTGTTGACAATACTTCCCCTAATGCAGCCCAAAATACTGCTAGACTTCTCAGTGGCAAGGGTACGTTGCTGACTACGTACAGCTTGGGTGTCCACCAGGACTTTCCAGCTTGGTGGTCCTTTGTATGTCCTAGTGCCTGGAACTGCGCCTCATGTGCAAGGATTTGCATCTATTCTTTTTGAACCACATGAGGTTCCTATCGTCCAATTTCTCTAGCCTGCTGAGGTCCCTCTGGATGGCAACATGGCCTGTGGCACATCAGCCACTCCTCCCAGCTTTGTGCTATCTACAAATCTGCTAGGGGTACATTCTGCCCTATGTCCAAGTCATTAATGAAGATAATTTATGTGACTGATCACAGTATTTACTCCTGAAGTATACTGCTAGTTACTGGCCTCCAACTAGATTATACATCACTGATCACCACCCTATTAGCCTGTCCATTCATCCAGTTTCCATAATACTCTGAACCAATGTGTAGCTTTCAAAATCAGAGAAACCAACTCATGAAAATTACTACTCTACTCTAATCTTCATTTTTTTTACTAATTTTACCAATTGTCTGTCTTGACACAACTGATTCTAAAGTAGACAGAAGTTTACACACCGTTTCATCACTCTTTCACATGATTATGCTGCTTCCTTAATATTCAGTCCTTTGAGTCATTACCCTCTAACATTATCCTTCCTTAAATGCCAGATTTGGCCCTGTAATTTTATTTGTGCATTTTCACTCCTTGCATCTTTCCACCTTTTTATTTTTTTACCAGATATCACTTTCAAGCTCTTGACATACCACAAAAACTTCTAGGAACTTCTTCCAGTCATCAATACTTATTCAGTTTGTCATCAGTCAATGTAATTCAGCAAACAGATGTCGGTCAAAGTGACAGTCTTGTTGCCTACATTGTCTGCGATCCCAGCTGTCATAGATTATAATGGAAGTGTAAAAGAAACATCAGTTTTACAAGCCCTGCTGAGGCTTTGTTGCTATACATTACGTTGCTGGAACTGACTAACACATAAGAGCATATAAGGGAGGTTAGGATTTTCTTACACTCTTTGTAGTACTATCCATCACAAATTAAGGATAGACAAAGCATTGCCACTTTTCAGTACAGTGTGGAAGGAACTCAGTTTTCAAAAGCCAGAAAGGTGCCTATCTAAGAAAAGTCCATTGTGCAGTATGACTGGCATCCAGCTATTCTAGAACATGGCAGCAGTGGACAAATTACAAAGCTATTTGTAGTATTAGACAACACTGACAAATCTCTTAGCAATAATGATCGTTGACCAGTATAGCAATTTTTTTGTGGGAAACCACAGAATTGGATGGATGTGTGAGGGAAACTCCCTCTTTAAAGCAGTATCATTGCTGCAAGAGGCATAGAGAGAATAAAGCTGATAATTAAGAGTTTTTGAAAAATGGAATTTTAACCTCTTGTGAATCAACTTGTAATACACTGTTGCTACCAGTAAATCTGCTGAGGATATATTATAGAGCAGAGACTATCTATGGCAAATGTTGGAGGCCTTGATGCCTTTTCATTACTCCTAACTCAGAGAGCACATCACAGATTATAGCTTGTCTGCCTAGGTGTCTCAAAATTGAATCTGTACACATGGAGGAACAGCTGCATCCTGTTCCATCAAAAAAAACTGACCGTATCTCTTTACTGTTATAAGCCCTAGTTTACTAGAGAAAAATATTTCTCACTTCACAATCATGCCTTATTCATGCCATTGCTTTTTGGCACTATGTACATTTGTGAACGGCTATCTTCAAGGATGAAGTACAGGAGTAAAATTTCATCAAAAATCTCTCAGGAACACCTTGAGAACTCAAACAGTGTTACAGTGCTCTTCATATCGTTGTAGCTTCCATGGAAATAAAAACAAAGCATTATTTTTGGAGCAACCTTTGGCTTGCCTGGGGCTGCATACACAAAGGTTCAGACACCCATGATGGTCTAGGACATTCAACTTTATTTTTACTTCTGCTGCTATTATCACCTTCCATGAAAGCTGGAGTTGATAAGCACTGTGATTTTTACAGCTCTTTGGAGTCTGACTCTAACATCATCTTAGTCATCTGAAAGATTCTTTACTCTGAAGTGAAACCATGCAGAAATACATATTGTTTTTCTCCTTTTTGTCAAGACCACAGCGTTGTTTTTGGGGAATGTGTCTCTTGTTGTACCTTTGAATTCCTCTTGGAAAACCTCCAATGTCTGACTTTATTTTTTTTTTCCATATTAAAGAATATATATTACACGTCAGTCATTACAAATAGAGATTATTTTAGCAAACAAACTATGTTAAAGTGCAGTTAGACTAAGCTTCTATAGGTGAGAATGGAAAGCCATTTCTTCAGAAACAAAATACTCATATTTTGAATAAAATGTGTATTGACTGCAACTATACAATTTAGTATTTGTATTTTACAAAATATAATTTCTGAACTGTCACTATCAGCTACTCCAATCCAGGATTTATATTTCCAATGAACATTCAGAAACATGACTGAACTGGTCTTAGTACTTTAATCTTTCTTTTCAAGGAGTCTAGAATAGGAAGCGTAAAGATCAATAGTGATTATTAAATTCCATTCACACCAGAAATGGTAGGTTTAGACAGTCTGAACTAGATGTAAAAACAAACTGGAAAGACAGAATAAGCCTAAGGTGTCTAGATTTAATGTATGATGCATTAGGCATTGCTACTACAGGCAATACCTAATTGCCTGTATTGCAAAAACAGCATGCATACTCTGTTGAAGACAGCAGCATCTAAGTGAAGCAGAACAGCAAGAAGGGGAGGACTTTACTTTCTTTAAAGAGCTGTATTCTGAGGCAGAACATCCAGGAAAAAAAAGCTGGAAGCCTGTGGCTCATGAAGCAACTGAGAAACTGTTTATAGGACCAAGAAACTGAACCTGATCCTCAGGTGCCAGAAAGACTTACAAGATCCAGAAAAAACCGAAATGCTTGCTGCAACTGAAAAATACTGAACTGACTGAAGACAATCCCATTGAAAACTGTTCTCCTCAAATTAGTACTCATTTAAACTAGAATCAACAGTTCACTCCCAGTGCGTTGTTTGAGAAGACGAACAAGAACATAACAGTGTTTGCTTCTTTTATTACAGAAGGTATAAAAATACAGGTTGTAGTGAAGCTATCATTAGAAGTTTACATTTTTTCTGACCCAACTTTCTATTTACATTCACAAAATTCCTGAAGTGGAACAACATCAAATGTAAAAAACACATTATCAGAATATATCATATATATACACAAGTTCATAGATTTCTTATCTCTGTTACTCTCTAAGTGACTACCTACTTTAAGTTCGTAAGTTCTACCTGCTTTACACAACTACTTAATATTAAGTTGATGAAACTATTCAAGGAAAATAGAGCAGAATCTGGGCAAAATTCTGCTATCTGAACAGCTAATTTACAAATACAGTACAAAATAAGAATAAAGTTTCAGTCACGCTCAATATCCTGCCATAGCAAAATGCCCATGCTCCAAATTGAAGTAACTACTGATTATTATTGACATTAAACCAGAAATGTCTTGAAAATCAAAACCATACTGGCTTTCAAGATCACTGATGAGTTATTTGGAAATGCAAGCCTTTTAATTAATTTTACAACTCTCCCCTCAAGCAGAAAAGCCAAATAAAAGAGTTGAGTTTGCTTTGTGTGATCTGATATTTTGTTAAGAAAAAGATGTATTGTTCTTATCTGGAACCAATTTCTACTCAGTAATGTAAGGCACTTCATTTCTTTAGTTTGGACCATTTAACTATGTTTTAGCGTAGTTCCATTTTACAGAGAGAATTGACTTCAGCTAAACCACTTGTGACCGCAAAAGGGATGCTGTTAAGAACTGTTGCTCTCCAAGCATGGATGGCCCCAACAATACCAACTGGATTGCTTGAACCCAAGTCACACAGTGAATATATGGCTGCCAGCTGCACACCCCATGGAACATCTGCAAAGAGTTAACACAAATTAGCTTCTATAAACTTGAATATTAGCAATTCTAAATCTAAAGAAACTGCTAGTTCAAGAACTGGAATAAAAACATTAACAGTTAAGATGTCTAAAGCCTGCAAGTAGGAAGAAGACAATCTGCACTAAAATTCCTTAACATCTCATTTAAACTCGTACTTTCCAGTTTTCCGAATTCAGCAGGGTTCTAGTATTCAATGGACACAAATGATTTGAGCATCCAGTAATTGTACTCTAGTTCAGGGTGATTAAACTGTATGAAAACAAACAGAGAAACAGATGCTTACAGGTGTGTCCATCCATGTACATGGAAAAGCCTGAGACTCAAGAGAGAAAAGCTATAGGAGTAGATCAAATAATTCCCTCCCATCAGTGAATGCTTCACTGTAAAATGAACTTAATATTCAGAATAACTTAGTACTACAACTCTCTGCTCCCTTCCTCCCTCGCTTTGTCTTAGTCAAGAAATTAGAACAGTATGAGCTGCTGAGGTAGCAAACTATTCTTGCTTGTGTCAAAATGTACTCTGAAGCAGCTGGTACATTAGATGAAATTGCCTGAAAATACTTCTGAGTAGCTCCCTGACCAAAAGAGACCAAAAGAGCCAGGCTTCATTATCTTTGGAAGAGCCAAAGACTCAAACAGAAACTTGTTTATATTGTTCCTCATTAACGCAAAACTGCACAAGCAGGCTGTTTTGGCATGAATGTCCCAATTTGCGCTCATTCTGTTTACTGCAAATTTCACACTTAAGTTCTTCTAAACGGACATTACCTTCCTCTTTTGCATGCTGTACAAACAGTCCAATTACAGAACTAATATTCTTCACAGCAGAAAGATATCCTTCCTTCAAACCTATTTGTCCCAATCGACCTGAAAAAAAAAAAACAAGAAAAAAAACCTCCCTCTTGTTATTGCATCTGTCTTGCGAGCAACAGTCATCCTATTCCTCTTCTGACTACAGATCCCAAGGTATTTTTCATACAATTTGACAGCATAAAACTCTTGAAGAATGCAACTTCTGTTTAACAAATAACATTATATAACTAAAAACATCTACTGGAAACCACAGTTCCTCCATTTCCACTGAATGCCATCTGGATAGCAAATAAAGGAATCTACCCTAGCAATAGGTAAAGCATGCTTTTATAATGAAGTATATAAAATAATATAGCTTCTGATTATATATTTTCATTTTAAATAAATAAAATATATTGGTATTTACTATCATAAAATCATAGCAACATCTCTCAAAACCTAAGTACATGCTTTTCACAGGCTGACAAACCAAAAATATCTGCAGAGGATTGTAACGATTTGTCCTTTATGGTGAAAATTTTTGAAGGAAATAAAAAAAACCAAAAAAATGAAAAAGTACTTCAAATTACTTTTCATGTTGAACTGCCATATTTAAAGGACGTAAATTAAGAAGAAGTTCAAATGAAAATTTAGATTACTTACCAATTAGCCTGAGTGTCAATGCTATAATACTATCAGGAACACACTGTGCAGTTTCATGCTCTTTTCTCTTCTTTATCCATTTATCCATAGAAGGCCAAAGCACTTTGCTGTGAAAGATGAATTAATGTGAGAATCCAGTACTGCATGAAGGGGTGGTATGGTATTTATACTATAACAAACACAAATGATTCTTCTGTTTATCATGGATTTCCATAACTCCCATTTATATCTTTAATACATCTTCAAGGGAGACCTGTAGTGCTCTGAGCATCTAGAAATCTCCAGTAATGTAAAGAAGGTTTTAAATCCTTACAGTAAAAACTAACTTGTTGAAAGAATCATTCCTGTTCAAAGTATTAGTTCTGACTGTCATTTCCTTGCAACATTCTGCATCTCTAGAAGTCATGAGGCTACTCCACTGACTTTTTACATCTGTATTTGTATATGACTTGTATGCCACACCACTTTCAAATGTGAACGTATTACACAAGTTCCTTATATCTCTGAAAACTGAGTTACAAGTAGGATTTGATTAGAAAACAAAAACAACAAAAAACATTAACAACACAACAAACAGAAGTAAACAACTACCAACCAAACAACAACAAAAAACAGGTAAAATGTCTGAACAAACTGCCTGCCACAATACCTTATGACATTGTCATGTGTCCAATCCCATTTAAGATGAGAGCAAAGTAGATCAATAGCAAATATGTACTGCCAAGCATCTTCACTCAGATCTTCTCCATACTGCTCATTCAGCTGAAATTTTATCTTTGTACATGACTGCATTTCTAAAAGCAGGTTTGAGACCATAATACCAGCATCTAAAGATGAACCCTGGAATTGCAGAAGTTGATTACCTTAAATGCACAAAAAGTTACAACCTAGAAGCATACTGTTTGCAAATAATAGATTCTGACTACGTACAGCAACCATTGGAGACCACCTTACACCACAAATTCAACTTCTGAGCTTGAGTTAACACAAACAAAACTACACTGAACTGAAATCTTCTAGACCTCAATCTTCTTGATGCTTTCAATAACAACATAGTTTGAGTAAACAGACATGACCACAAACCATATTCTTCCCTCTGCTTCCACAATTAGAAGATTCTTCTTTCTCTTGACAAAACCCTAAGGTTAAAAAAGGCCTTATCCAATGCAAGATTACACCAGTCATGCTCATTTTGAGATTTTTTTTTTTTATATTACAATGTTAAAAAAAAGGATTATTGCTCATTAGGGTTTAATTTCAAAGTAAGTACTTTCAATATCTAAAGCAATAATGACTGAAAACATATCATAAAATTGTTCTGCTAATCAAAAGCTATGGTAAGCAAGTAGATTAAAAGACAAACATACTTTGAAAACCTGAAGAAATAAGACAAAACATCTAGGCACATAACGCATACATAGTGGTGGCTTAATTTCTTGGTGCATAAGACCACATAAACAGGATATTCTGCAGTGTCACTAAAATTGGTATACTTCAACTGAGAACAAAATCTCCATGCTACACAAGCTTTCCTATCACATGTGGGGTCATTTTTATACTGTGATCATAGAATTACAGAATCATTAAGACCGGAAAGGACCTCTAAAATCATCAAGTCCAATCATCAAAACAACACTACCCTGCCCATTAAATCATTACTTT
The DNA here is from genome assembly GCA_013399175.1 of Odontophorus gujanensis. Classification (NCBI taxonomy): domain Eukaryota; kingdom Metazoa; phylum Chordata; class Aves; order Galliformes; family Odontophoridae; genus Odontophorus; species Odontophorus gujanensis. Next base: position 44,808 of record VXAB01006846.1, on the reverse strand, counting down.
ATGTGCCATATCTACAATTTTTTTTAACACTTCCAGGGACAGTGACTCCACCACTTTCATGGGCAGTCTCTTCCAATGCTTGACTACTCTTTCAGAGAAATTTGAACTAATATGCAACCTGAATCTCCCCAGCACAACTTTAGGCTGTTACCTCTTACCCTGTTGCTAGCTACCGGAGAGACTGACTCTCACTTCACTACAGCTTCCCTTCAGATATATAAGTGACTCCAAAAGTAATGCCTTCTATTTATTGCCATGGAAACTACAACAGATACAAAGAGAACTGTAGTACAATTTAATAGAGCAAATTCTCAGCTACAAAACACTATTTTTCAACATCACCACCATCACTGCTATGCATTTTTACCAGCAATGAACAACAGCCTGCGTGCAACACTCATAAAAATCTGTGGTGGTGGAGATGACTCACTGTTGCTGTCACCACTGCTAAATGGCACCACTCACCACCCCACTGTGCTCACATTCACTGTTTGGCTTCCATAAACATTCAGCAACCATCAATGAATGTCAAATGTGTGCATTTTTTTCCACATGGAGGAATTCAATTACATTTCTTTGTTTCATATGCACTTCCATGTCAGATGGTATTCTGTCAGACAGTCCCTCTGCTGCAACCTGTCGCACGGCAACAAAAATTTAACAGGATATTGGTGGGCAGGTTCAACCTCTGCTGCCATACTACCAGCAACATCTATCTCTGACATTATCTGAGAACATAACAAAGTAGGAGGTATTATTTTAAGTGCAACTCTTATAGAGACTGGTAAGGTCTCCCCTAGGCCTTTTCTCCAGATTAAATAATCCCAGTTCCCTCAGCTGGTTCTCAGAAGACTTGTGCTTCAGACCCTTCACTAGCTTCACTGCACTTCTATAGATATGCTCCACGGCCTCAATGTCTTTCCCATGTGAGAAGTCCAAAATTAAGTACAGCATTCAAGATGCAACCTCACCAGTACTGTGTATAGGGGGCGACTATCACTTCCCTAGTGTCATGGTTTTATGATTTTTGTTATATTATTGCTATTCCACATCATAACAACATGTAGTGTATTGGGAGTTAAAGAGTTAATGGTCTAGCTGCATGGGTCATCGATAGATATGGATGTGCCTGTCGCAGAAGAGAAGAACTACATTCCCCAGAGGACTGTGCGATGCTTTGCATTTTTACGTGTTTCCACTCAGAGGAAAAGATAAAAACTGTCTGCGGTCACGAGACCTCCTCTCTTCCCTTCAGGACTGAGCTCAGCAGTGGGTGTTTGTTGCAGTTGTCTTGCCTTCAGCGTTAGTGTAAGGCCTGTAGTTTATCGGACACTCTCTCTTGTTCATTTTATTTGATTCATTAGCCTCAATTCCGATTATATTGTATTATATTGCATTACTTTGCTTTCTGATATCTTACTTAGTAAATTAGCTTTCCTCCTCAGATCGTTGCTGCTGTTTTGTTCCTAGGCCCATTTCCCTTTTCCCTTTTTCACTTTCCCCCTTCATTTTCCCCGGGGCGTGAGCCCGTGGATCCCCTGCCTCAATCGTCACGGTACCGGGTCAAACCGGCCCGCAAACTGTTGACACCTAGCCTTTTTGATATCAGCCAGTATGCTACTCATCTTCTTGGACACCCGGGCACACTGCTGGCTCATGTTCAGATGGCTGTCAACTAACACCCTCAGATCCTTTTCCACCATACAGCTTTCCAATAACTTCGGCCCAAGCCTGTAGCAATTGCACAGGACTGTTATAAGCACAGTGCAGAACCTAGCACTTGGCCATGTGGAATCTCATAAAACTGGCCTCAGCCCATTGATCCAGCCCACCCAGATTCCTCTGTAGAGGCTTCCTACCCTAAAGCAGATCAACACTTCCTCCCAGCTTGGTGTCATCTGCAAACTTACTGAGGACTCATTCAATCCAGTTGTCCAGATCATCAAAAAAAATATGAAAAAGGACTGGCCTCAGTACCAACCCCTGGAGAATACCACTTGTGACTTTTTACCAGATGGATTTCACTCCATTTGCCACCACTTTCCAGGCCCAGGCATTCAGCCAGTTTTCAACCCTGCTAAGTGTACATTCATCTAAGCCAAGGGCTAACAGCTTCTCCAGGAGAATGCTGTATAAGACACAGCATCAAAGGCTCCACTAAAGTCTACATAGACTACATCCACAAGTGGGTCATCTGGTCCTAGAAGATCAGATTGGGCAAGCGAACTCAGCCTGATGTGCTGGCTGTCTTGTACATGCCACATGACGACACTCAAGACGATTTGCTCCCTAACTTTCCCCAATATCAAGGTCAGGTTGACAGGTCTGTAGTTCCCCAGATCATCCTTCCAACCCTTCTTGTAGATGGGTGTCACACCAGGAAGTCTCTAGTCATCTGGGACTGGTTGACCTGGTCTGCTGATAAAAATGAAAAGTGGCTTGGCAAACACTTCTGTCAGCTTCCTCAGTACTCTAGTTGGATCCTCTGGTGTATCCCATCTAGCCCAATAGTCTTGTGAAAGTCTAGGCAGAGCAGTAGGTTGCTGTTTCCTTCTGAATTGTGGGGTATTTACTCTGCTTCCCATCCTTGTCTTGCAGGTCGGGGGACCAAATACCCTAAGGATTACTGACCTGATTCTTAAAGACAGAAATAAGGAAGTTGTTGAGTACCTCTGTTTTTTTTTTTCCTCATCCCTTGGTGGTGATGTTCCCTACTGCGTCCAATGGAAATTCTCCTTGGCTCTCCTTTTGTTATTTCAAGTATCTGTAACATTTTTTGTTCTCTTTTACAGTGATGGACAGCCCAGCTCTAGCTGGGCTTTTCCCTTTCTAATTATTATAGCAATATCCTTGTACTCTTCCTGAGTTGTCTGACCCTTCTTCCAAAAGTGGTAAATTCTCTTTTTCCCCTTCAGTTCTCAAAGAAAGCTCCATGCTCAGACAGGTTGGTCTTCTTCCCTTCCAGCTTGTCTTAAGGCATGTGATTCTTTATAACACACTCTCAACCATGAACCAACGGAAATTTCTCCCTGTATTTCCATATAAGTAAAAACCATCTTCCAAAAAGGGTGATGTGATTAGCACTCATTAATAGAAGCTCCTGAGATTGTTCTCCCCAGTTGCATCAGCTCTCATATGTTACAGAGCTCCAAGCTATGAAGTAGGTAGTGAGAGTATACAGAATTAACAGATCCTGGGACATTCACTGAGACATATCCGTATATGACATATCACTACTGGCACAAGATTGAAAAAATAACCTGACAAAAAGGAGAGTATAATTTCTTTGTGTCAGGGATTGTAGTTCTGCATAACTCTAAACATCAAAGCTTTGTGATACATCCAAACAAAATAGAAATACATACAAATCCACAGCCTCCTACCTCATTGCACTGTAAGCCTGTACCATAACAGAGCATTTATAGAGGCTGCAACTCTACTCTTATCATACAAAAAAAAATACATTCCAGTGGGTATAACACATAAAGGCCACATTGATAACTATAAATCTACTTGTAGTTCCAATTATAGATTTAAAGCAACATGCTTAGGACTGAGAAAAGGATAACTATGAATTGAGATTACTCTTTTCACTTGATACTTTACAGAACTATAACTCTTCCACCAAGCAAGCCTGGTATTAATACTGGCATTCAAAACTACTAGGGCAGTAGCTTCCAATCAAACACCCAAGCTTGTTATACAAACTCCATAAGCAGAAGCAAAGTATGTCCAGCTTCCTGTCTGCATTATATATATTTGCTTCTACTGATATTAAGGATGATTCAGTTTTTCCACTTTGCAACATTCATTTTAGGAAGGCAATTCGTGCCTGCATAAAACTAACAGAAATTAAATGACTTATCCAGGATCATATATGAAGTCCTGGGCTCAGACTTGAACTTTACTGTAACTGCTTGTGAAATTAGGTTTGTCAATTTTTTTTGTTTGTTTGTTTGTTTTATGCTAAGTGGTTATTTACAGTGTACCTCACAGAAAGATCATAAGAAAGATGAGACATGCTCATCCTGAAAGTAACTGTGATAAACAATTGCCAATTACTATGAAAGACAGACAAGCCCAATACATACTGAAAACAAAACAAAATAAAACCCCACAAAGTAAAGCAAACAAAAAATGACCTAGAGGAACGTGAGAGGAAAAAAACAAACAAACACAGTTCCACAGAGGCATACAATTCCCTGGTCCAAGACTGTTCAGTCAAAGTATAAAATCAATGTTCACCTTAAATGTTTGACAGAGAGATTAGTAATAATATGGAAAACAACAAAAAAAGTGTTGTGTTCTGATAGGGTTTAGACAACTCCAGAAAGAAAGACATAAGTAGTATTAGTTGTGCAATTTACAAACTCCATAGGAGGTTCACTGAGCATCTTTACATCCTTCATCAGAAGCTTCTTGGAAACAACCTGCAATGGAATAATGCAGATGAAAGCTGATACTGTTGTTAGTGAAAGAAGTTACCTGTTCCCAGCTGAGATAGGCATTCATACAGGCCAGGACATTGTCATTTGCATTCTGCCTGATAATTAATTGCATAGCTTTGTTAATCGCACCTTGGAAGAAAAATATGTCGGGCCATATATTTGTCATGAATAAAATCAATTTCACCGAGTCTGGAAAATCTAAGAGGAAATAAAAGAGAAGAACATAAGTTTTTAAGATTTAATAAAAACACAAGTATACTCAGACATTAAGAGCAAGTACACTCTACAACAATATAACAAGGAGGAAAGGCAGAAGACATAACAACTGCAGTCCAATGAAAGGGAGTCATACTGTCACACCTCACTCCTTTCCTTAAACTGGGGGGCACAGGGAGGAATCAAACAAAAAAACCCCATCTCTCCCACTGTAATTGTTTTTTTTTTTTTCCTTTTTCTTTCCAAAAAGAGTGTATTTAAGTCACTAGGCCAGGCATGGCTTCACCAGACTTGGCTGAGTAACAACAGCGACTGCAGTTCTTTTATATTTGTCTCCTTTTATTCTTGTTACTGCTGTTTAGTTCACTAAATAGAGTGGTCTTGGAACACAGAAACTGGACTCTTTTACAATGATGTAAACTGGAACATGCACTCCAGAATCCTGCCTAATTACACTCCAGTCACAAAATGGATACTCAGATCACTGGATCAAGCCAAAGGTAGACAAAAAGGAAAAAAAGAAGGAAAAAAAAAAAAAGGAAAAGAAAGAGGATGACAAGAACAGAAGAGGGGATAAAAGAAAAAGAACTAGGAAAAGGACGTAAAATTTAATATTTTGACCTAATTTAAGGCAGAATACCTAAAAGGAGAACACAACAAAAAAGTATGGACAGGAAGCGAGGAGAACAAATGTTGCAAGTCTTAAGAGACAGTACTGACTATTCAGTCAATCTGACAAATGTGTAGATGAAACACAGCTCAATCTTATGTTGCCAAGTTTCTGACAAGCATTAATACGTTTAACTCAATATAAGGAGAAAACCTCAAAATGAATGCACTGGTAATCAAATAAAAATAAATTCTGGATGCCATCTACAAATAAGTAGAAGAAAAGCAGATTATCAGGAGTAGTCCAAGTGGGTTCACCAAGGGGAAATAATGATCATGACAGCCTTTCATGATGGCATGATCGGCTGGGTAGATGAGAAGTGCGTGTTGTCTACCTTGACTTCAGTAGAACTTTTGATACTGTCTCCTATAACTTCCTCATAAGAAAGCTTAGGAACTGTGGGACAGATGAGTGGACAGTGAAGTAGACTAAGAACTGGCTGACTGGCATAGCTCAAAAGGTTGTGATCAGCAGCACAGTAGCCTGTAGCTACTGGTGTCCCTCAGGTAATCAGTATTGGGTCCAGCCTTATCCAACATTTTCATTGATGACCTGGAAGAAGGGACAGTATATCCAGCAAGTTTGCTAATGATACAGAGTTTGGAGGAGTGGCTGACAAACAAGAATGCTGTGCTGGCCAATGAGACCTGGACAGAATGGAGAGCTGTGTGGAAAGGAACCTGCTGAGGTTCAAGAAAAGCAAGTCCTGCACCTGTTGAGGAATAACTGCAAGCAACAGTACAGGTTAGGGACTGACTTGCTTGAAAGGAGTTCTGCAGGTCCTGGAGTCCTGGTAGATAACAGGCTGACCGTGACCCAGCAGTATGCCAAAAAGGATAATGATACCGTAGGATGCATTAAAAAGAAAGTGGCCACCAAGTTGAGGGAGGTTTTACTCCCCCTCCACTCCGCCCCAGTGAGACAACATGTAGAGTATTGTGTCCAGTTCTGGGCTCCCCAGACAAGGAATTACTAGAGAGCATCCAGTGGAGGGCTAGGAAGAAGACTGGACCATCTGCATTACAAGAAAAAGCTGAAAGACCCAGGACTGTTTAGCCTGGAGAAGACTGAGAGGGGATCATTAAAATTGCTTATAAATATCTAATGGGTGGGTGAGGCCAGGCTTTTTTCAGTGATAGGACAAGGGGCAATGGGCACAAACTGGGAGACATGAGGTTCCATACAAACATGAGGAAAAAGTTTAGTTTGATGGTGAACATGCATAGCAGAAAGCAGCCCAAAAAGGCTGTGGAAACCTCTCTGTAGACAGTCAAAACCTACGTGGACACTTTCATGTGCAACCTACTCTAAGGAACCTGCTTTAATATGAGGGTTGATGATCTCAAGAGGTCCCTTCCAACCCCTATGATTATGTGAAATGAATGAAAAAAACCCTCAAGATATGTTTGTAACTTTTTGCATTCAAAATAATGAAAACACAGAACACACACAATAGGAATGTAGTATGTAATTCTAAGTACAGAACAGAAAATCATTCAACACAGTTTGCATTTAGCTACTGAATTTAGATCTTACTTCCTTTCTCCATGCAAAAAAGTGAATTTTTAGAAGGGCCTAGAAGAAGGTGAAGTAACAAGGTACTGCAAAATAAAAGTCTTAACAGTTAAGTTAGACTATGAAAAAGTATCTGATAAATGACTTTCAACACAGTATGGGATTAAAACTAATGAAATAAAAAAAATGGAAGGAGAATCATGATGATCGATGTTGATGTAAAGTAAGGCAGGTTAAGAAATCAAGAGTTATAAAAAAGAAAGGAGAAAATACGTAAGAACAGAATAAAATCATAATTTTTAATTTAAAACAGAACAAATACCTTAAGCTATCAATAATTGTAGCATTTAGCCCTACAGTGCACCCCATTTTTTTTTTTTAATCTGAATTTGACATGCAGATACCAATACACTATTTTTGAACTCCAGATGGTTACGTATTTTCAAGTTAAGTGAAGCCCATCCAGAACTACTTAGCTAGTACAATGATACTATTTATGTGTTACCTTTGTTACTCTATCACTCAAGATAACGGGAACACATGGAGGAAAACAAAAAACACCAATAAAAACCTCTTAACCAAGCAAGACTTTGGACAAGAGATGATGACAGAATGTTACAGAGGACATGTTACAAAAATGCACTGGTTTAGATTCAGGTGGTGTCCAACTCCTGACACTGTTTTAAGCCAAGACATGGTTTGATTTAATAAACAAACAAACAAACAAAGAAACAAACAAATAAATAATATATCAGCCCTTATTCATCATTTTTGAGATGGCAAAAATGAAAGTACAAAGTACTTACTTGAAAAATGAATTGACCACTAAGAGCACCAAGCTGAGATACAGTGATACAGAGAAACTGAGTAAATTTCTTCTTGAACAGTTTGTATTTCTATACTACAGGTAAAAGGTCTAAGGAAAGTGTCCCTTTCACAGAAGGATTTTTTTTAATGTTTGCTTTTACAAACATAATCATCCTGGAACACTAGAGCATAAACACATCACATTAAAAATACAAGACCACCAAGACACACTATACCTTCTTTCAGTAAGCTATAGCAGAAGAGTCGGGCTCTTTCCAAATCTCCAAGCTGTCGACAAATTCCTGTATAAACTCGACAAAGAGCCTGACTGAAACTGTAACTTGAGGCTGTTTTCTGAGCCTTGAGGTTATTGAGAATAACATGCAGCAATGGCTCTGCTAAATGCTATAAGGCATAAAAAATAGTTATTAGATTGTACTATATTTGAAAACATTTAATAGCATTCTCACAATATGACAAGAGAACTACCTGTAAGAGTACTGTTTGCATATATATATATAAGAATGCACATAATTAAATCAGAGGAAAGTAACAAAAGAAAAAATAGAAGTGAGTAGAAACTTCCCTGAACACACGTCTTAAAGAGACACAAAACAGGACTATTTTTCTTTAAAAATGAATTGTGTAGTTATACGACTAAAAGCTACCTTCCATAAACAAAAAGGAGAGCAATAAAGAACCCCAATAACCTTATCGGAGCAAATGGAGCATCCTAACTTGGTTGCTCCTACAGTTGTCACAGGAAGACAAGCAGCCCATTGCTCAGGTGAAAGCTTTAACAGATTATTCAACAGCAGAGGTTCTCCACAGATCATTTTGATGTTCCCTTCAGAGAGGGAGGGAATGGGGTCTAACTGTCTACAGGGATATGCAGTACAAAATGAGCAGAACAGAAGAAAATCTGGATTCTTCAAGACTTACTAAAGGATGCTTAGAGGGCTGAAAGTATGAAATAGACTTGATAAGTTTAGGAACTAGTGCTGGCGAGGTCTTGTGTTTAGGCTGGGAACCTACAGACATCAAGAACCTGAATGGTGGCTTCTCGAGAAACCTGAAGTCCAAAGATGCGTGAATCTGAGAGTCAGATTCTGGTAATGTCATAAGTCTTGTCCAGCTACTGGAGCCCTACGCATTCTCTTGTGTCATTCTGTAAGTCAACATGCACAAGATCGCATATACATGGTCGGCTGAGAAAACAGGAAAAATATGAGCCACCTACTGGACAGACTAAATGTCTAAAGATAACTACTGAATGGATCCATATGTACCACATAGGTTGCTCTGAAAGTAATACCTTTCATGGAAACTACAACAAATACAAGGAGCACAATAACACTATTTGATAGAGTAAATTCTCAGCTACAAAATGCTATTTTTCATCACACCATTAGCTATGAATTTTCACCAGCAATCAACAAGAGCCTGCATGCTGCCCTCATAAAAATATGTACTGGTAGAGATGAACATTGCTGTTACCACTGCTGAAAGGCACCACCCACCACTACTTGGCCTCCATAAACATTCTGCAAGCATTGGTGAAAGTTAACGTGCGGAATTTTTTTCCACATGGAGGAATTCAATTACACATCTTTGCTTCATAATACATTTCCACATCAGTTGTCATTTTGTAAGACTGCCCCTCTGTTGGCATCTGTTGCACAGCAACAAAATTTAATAGAATACTGGCAGGAAGGATCAAACTCCAGTCTTCCCCAGTGTCATGGGCCAACATAATGAAACAGGAAGCATTACTTTTGGACCAGCTCTTGTACATACAGGTAGATTAAGTATATTTCTTCCACTACCAGCCTTTCACTGTAGTCAGCTTAAGATGGGAATAAGGTTAGGCAGGTACTTTGCGCATATGCCTACTAGGAGCACAGGTTGCACAGTCTTGCTTCAATCAAGTTACCAAATATGGCAATTCTTAACAAAGATGACCAAAGAACTCTTTTGACACCTTCTGTGGAGAACTGAGACATCAGTATTTTGATCTAATCAATTACATTACAGGAACAAGGCAAAATACTGCTACAAATCAGCTGGTAAATTGCTCTTCTGCAGACTATATCCATAGGAATGACATCAATTAAAGTGACATCAAGCAAGTTCTGAGACACCAACTAATGAAAGATTTTTTCAATAAAATTAACTTGAACAACTTGATAGAGAATCAAGACAAACACAGAATAAAAGGGCAAACCACTATCACATATATAACATCATTTATCTTGTTTAATTTAAAAAAACAAAAAAAAAACCCTACGAAGCAATAATCAAGCCTCACCTTTGAAGGAAATAAACTTCTCTTACGCTACCCACTACAAAAAATGCTGTGTTAATAAAATGTATTTGCTTTCCTTCTGTGTGCATAAAGTATCTACAAATACTGTTTTGAATCTTGGACACTGTTGAACAATAACTTCTATTTTGTTTATTGATACATAGAATAGCTGGGATTGGAAGGGACCTCAAAAATATCAATTCCAACCTCCTCTGCAGAAGGTAAGGTTGTCAACTGCTAGATTAAACACTAGAACAGTTGCCTAGGGGCCCATCCCGACTGGCTTTGAACACCTCCAGAGATGGCACATCCACAACTGGAGCAGTGGATGTGGAATAGGGCAGCCTATTCCAGCACCTCACCACGCTCTCAGTGAAAAACTTTTATTAAAAGTTTACACATCTGATAATCTTTCAACACTACACTGGCAACTACAGTGAGAATTCAAGTACTACATACTCACTCTTTTCATTTGCACAGGAGCCACTATTAAAATACAAAACTCAAAATTTTGACTCTACTTACCTTGTTTTTTATACCAAATTCGTTGACAACTTCTTTCTCTTCATCTCTCATTACTGGAATCTTTGACATATTGCCCAAATGACTTTGAATAACTGGTAACAAGTCAAAGCAGCACTCAGCAATTTTCTTCAATGCCAAAGAAACTTTCTGACAGTCAGCATCAATGATCTTCTTCACTGGTAAAGATGTTTCTAAACGAGAACCGTGTGCTGAATCACTGATTTCATAGCTCTTGTCCTCAAAATTCTCTTCTATTTGAGAGATCATATTGTGACCACTTCTGATAGCAGCAATACCACCGGGCTCCAGCTTTGGTGGCTCACTGTCTAACCTCAGCCTCTTTGCACTTCTAGGCATAGGTACTGGCAGTAACGTCCTTTTTTCAAGACGACTCGATGAGCTTGAAATTGATTGCTGATTTTTCATTTTTTTGTCCTGATCTTTGCTACCATCAGATTTCAAATTGCTCCCAGTTTTAACAAAAGCAGTTGATGTAGATGCTATTGTTTTGAAACCACCTATCTGAGCCACAGGTCCTGAGGAACTCTGGCTATCTGAAAGAGCATGTAAGTTAAGCTGAATATTGCCTTTTAGAATGTTAAGCGTCCTTGCCCTTGCAGATAGCTCTGGATACATAGTGTCCAGTATTTTCACAGAGTTTTCCTGAGGACCACCTGCAGCAGCACCATCAACTGCACTCATAGGAAATCTTCCTGGGACAGGAAGTGCATGCTTTGGAATGGAAGTACAAAATTGCAAAGGTGACGAGAGAATCCTTTTACTTACTGCCATTTCTGAAGGTGATGGAGAAGAAAACAAAAGGGCAGATTTGACTGTTGGAGTATCTGTCAAGGGAGGCATCATAGGAGGAACAGGGGATTCACGCAGTGGCGATATCAGTTCATCAAGAGGGGAAAGCAAAGAGTATCGATCAGAAGAAGACATTACTGGGGCCATAGAACACGCAGCTCTTGGAGGAGTAGCAATCAAAGGCAGTAGCAAGGGGGGCAGAGGAGGACCCAACTCTTGCCTGATTTTATTTATAGTCTCAGATAAACATTTTGTTGGCATAGAAGTATCAGCATTTGCAAGAACTGGCTCAGTTACATTAAATTCAACAGCATTTGTTTTTCTTTTACCTTGAAACAGTTCTTTTGATAGCCTGCCATGCATTACTTGGACTGCTGTCTTGGTTGAAACACTCAAGACTTCAGATTGTTCTTGCCCTTTACAATTCAATTTATTGGTCTTTTTGAGAGCAACATCCACACAAGACTCTGACTCCAACGTACATGAGTTCTCAAATACTATTTTTTGTGTCTTAGGAGCCTGATTAACTGTTTGAGAATCACAGTCCACATCAGATAGGGCTGGATTTGCAAAATACTTAACAATGAAGTTCTTTCTACCACTATCCAGAAAGTCCTTCCAAGTTGTACCACTAAAACAACAAGGCATTGCATTAGTGGTATTTTCTCCTGAGTTGCAAGCAGTGCAATTTTGATTACGATTATATTCTTCAAAAATTGAAATGTCCATATCAATACTGTGTGGTGAACTTTGTTCCACATTTGACTCAAACTTCTCAGAATAATTTTCTATGAAATTCCTGAGTGCTAACATTCTTGTATTTAATTTACTGTGTTTTACAGCTATTCTGTAAGCTTCTGAGAATGTGGTTAACATCCGGCATAGCGGTAATCTGCTTTTTGAAGCACTTGGCATCACAGGGCTTCCTTTGGATGTCCCAGCTTTTAACAGATCTTCCCTACTGTCATTCATCCACCCAGTTACACAATTATCTACCCTGAATTCACTAGCACCATCAGTATTTTCAGATAACGTATATCCTGTTTTCAAAGAGGAAAAGTCTTTACGATAACCCTCCTCAACCACATCTGACTTTACATTTGCTGCATTTGGAGAAGAGACTATTTCACAATGTCTATCCATATCCATTACTGCATCTGGTTTTAGATGACTACCTGCCACTGTATTTCTTGAGTGCACTGTTGAATGAAGTTCACATAGTTGGTCACCAGCTCCAACAAGTGCACCAGCTTCCAGAGCGTCCACTACAATTCTTGTTGATGCTCTTAGTTCCTTCTTGAACATGGGAACATGTTCGGAACAGTTCAAACATCTAACCTTTTGTAGTGGATAGTCCTTCTCCTTAGATTCATTACTCTGCTCTGCAATGTCAAAAGCATTTTTAGACCTTTTAATGCTATTTTCCTCAGATGCCTCAAACCTATTCAACCCCCTGCTTTTACCCCCAGCTGTTAGTGAACAAGTTCTAGAAGAATCTGTTCTAGCATCCCATGCAGAAGTCTTGCATTCTGATTCTTGACAAATAAAGTTTTGGAAGCTTAAAGTATTCTTCTTATAAGAATCTGCATGCAGGATTTGTAATTTAACAGATGCCTCGGGTTCTTTATCTGTTGGCAACTCCTCACCTGGAACTTCTCCTTCATTTTTTTGTATGTACTTCTCAGAGCAGGAGTCCACTTCCTCGAGTATGTTAACTTTTTCAGTAGATGTGATCTCAGCACCTTTTTTAAAGCCTTCTAAAGAACAATTAAATGCACTACTCATAATGTAATTTTTATCTCCTTTTTTTTCCTGTGTAGGAGGAATATCTTCTGTGAAATCAGTTTTAACAACTCTGACAATTTTCTGAAAACTGAAATTTACGTCACTAGGCACTGTAGATTCCAAGCCATTTCTCACTTGAACAGGGAAATCTGTTTCTTCAGAATTTATACAGCCTGTTTTCAAGTTCATTTGAGAATACAGAGCAAAGCCATTACTGACATCTGCTTCTGAAACAGGCTGTCGTACGAGCTCTGAAACCTTATTTTTATTCACAACATTCTTTTCCCCCTCAGCCTCAACCATCAATTCCTTGCTTTGCTTGTTTAATTCTGCTTTTGTTTCATCACATTTAGCATTTTCACTTACCAAGAACTGATTCTGTGGTTTTGCAAATTGTGTTTGAGAAGTAAGATTACTTTCTACTAAGACAGATCGGATAGTATCCACTTCTAACAGTTTACTGCTTTCCCTTATAAAATCTTCTTGATTAACTTTGAATTGACTCTCTGGAGATTCAATCACTCTAAAGTTTTGAGTTTCAGACAACTCACATTCTAAGGTACTGCACAGATTTTCAGGTTGTTTAATTTCACCATTTCTTTCCATAAAATCCAACACAGATGATTCACACTTAGCTATGCTGCTTTCTGCATCAGTAATGCATACCATCTTTGGTACTACAGGTATACTTTCCAAGTTTGACTTCTCTTGGAAAAAATGACTGTAATTTTCTTCCTGATGATTTTTACCTTTTAAATCTTTCCTTCCCTTCTCATTTAGTAGTAATTTTTCATTTTCTGCACTGCAGAGTAGCTCTGACGATTCAGCTATGTCAAGAATACTTGCTTTGTTCAATATCATAGTTAGTTCAACAGATTTGGGTCTGATTATACTTATGTCTTGAATTTTGAACTGTCCATCACTTCCCACCACACCTACTTTTTCGTCTGTATCACGCATATACAGTGAATGTTCAACTCCTTCAACAGCAGATACAGGTAAGTAACACTGAGAGACTTCAGCTGTCTCCAGTTCGTGTTTTCTGACTATTTTGTACTTGAGTGTATGCATGCATTGTTCCTCCAGTATCTTTTCTCTGTCATGTCTTCTTTCAGAACACAGAGAGTGAACAGAATTCTCAGCAGATTCAGTACATACATCAGTCTCCATAACTATTCCCTCACCATCATACTGTATTATTAGATCTTCAGGACACTTTGCTTCACAGAAAGATTTAGAGCTACTGATATTGTACAATACATTTTCAGAGAGCTCCCTCTCACTGTTAGGCTCTGCACAGAGCCCTTGCATCTGTATTGCAGCTGTTGCTTCCTCTCCAGTTATCACTTCTTTGATATTTTCCTCAACATTAATTGTCGTATTAGTTACCTTTATTGCATCCTTGCATTCATTTTCAACCGCTTCACTCTCTATCAAAACACCAGATTTCTCCTCAGAATCTTTTCTTTGAAATACAGCAAGGTATTGCTCATGAGACGAATGAGTGACATTTTGGGGAATGGATACTGCCTTGGGAATTTCTCGTTCATGTGATAATCCGTATATTTCCGCATTCATTAACTCACCATACTTTTCATGTGTACCCTCATAACCGCCATCTCTGACTAAGATCACATTCTCCATTTGCTCAGCCTCACTACATATTTCTATTTGATTCTGAAGTTTGAAATTGTGTAGCATAGAATGTATTGAAGAGACCCTTTCTTCACTGTGCATCTTCTTGATATCTCCTTTCTGTTCCTCTTTGGCTTCCAATTCACATGCTGCTGCTTCCATTAGATCTCTCTTCATAGTTTCCACGTTCTCAGAACTCTCCTTCAAACAGTCTCTGTTAGACTCTGTACTTGTAATTGAAGTATCAACTTCACATTGCTTTGTATTTCTCTCCTCTTTGATTAACGTCTCTAGGCCAATAGGAACAATTCTTTTTGTTTGACTCAAGTTATATGAAATTTCTGCATTAACACTATGTCCATGTGGTTTGTTCCACCTATTACATTCCTCATTCAGCTTGAATACATTACAACAACTTAGAGGCTGAACTTGGTCTTCCTGTAGAATACACTCCACTGCAGAAGCACTACAGTCAACTTCTTCATCGCTAGCACTTGTGGCTTCTCCGAACAATATATCCTTCAATGACAAATACAAAGTCAGTTTTCTAAAGCCTAATATAATTTTTAAGGGCTCTGTTTTTTCTAAGCAAGTACACTAATGGCTCTAGCACACAGTCGTTTTGAGAAATTAAGGCTGACCAACAGAATTACAACCTTCTATATTACTACTCTTTATAGCAAACTGAAATCGTCTTTATAAAATTGATACTTCCTTGCTTACTCACTTCTATTCTAAGATTACTGAAAAATAACATTTGAGTAAGACATGAGTAAGAAATGGCCAACTTTATTTAAATATACTTCAGAAAACTACCTTTTGCAGCCTACCATAAGCAGTGTGTTAGAACATCAAAAAATATACATATACAAATCTAAACACTCAGAGATCATATTAGTGTATGAGTAAGCAACACTGGTTACCCAGTGGTACTCCAAAAAGCCCAAGAATATAAAGTTGTTATTTCTGCAGCAATTACATGACCAACACCAAGTTGTCAGACATACCTTTGAACTTACCTGCGTAGCTACTGGTGAAAGCTGTACTGGAGAAAGCAGAGCAGGGAGGGGCCTCACCCAGTTCAATATATCCACCACATTTGCACCTTGGCCTTTTTGCTCCTGATCAGAGAAGGTTGAACTATTGTGCATTCCATCTCTTTGCACTATCACATCTATAGCTTTATCCTCACAACCTTGCCGATAATCTTCAGCAGTCCTGTTCTCAAGACAGTCACTTCCAAAAGGATCAGTATTCACTTGAAATTGCAGAGCTGTTACAGAACTTTGCTTTCCAGCACTTCCTACTGAAGAATGCCAAGGTAGTGTTTTGCCATCACACTTTCCGATCTCTCGGTGGGTTTGTACAGTTTCTAAGAGACAAAAACATTAAGAAATTAAGATACTTTTCCTCCCCATTTTTCTTTATTTAGTTAATGCAATAAGACAGTAAGAATAAATTATCATTTTTTCAAGTGATATTCCCCACAGATGAGTAAAAAGGAACACTTAAGATGACTTCCAGAAATATTTTCCACATGTTGTTATTCTTGTGTTTCCACAAGATCACATTATTATTCACAAATAGCTTTTTCTTGTGAATAGACTATACGTATGTACAAAAAGCTCCCACTCAAAACATACTTTCTGAATTCGATGATTTCTCCAGGTTTTCATATCAGAAATGACTGTACTTTGGTTGCACTGGCAGTCTGTACAGTCCAGTAATTTATTTCCAGTTTTAGCCAAATAACTGATGTTCCAGAAAAGCAGGATAAGCATGTAGTGACATCCCACATTCAAACTCTAACTTTCTGCTTAAAGGAACATGCAGCTTTGAGCCAGAAGCTGCACTTTCATATTTAAAGCATGATGTGTAGGTCAATTACATACTGCTATAAACAGACTTCTTACCATACACCTAGATTTATGATTTAATATGCATGTTTTTAAAGCTTTCATTATTTAAATTTTAGTCTTCAGTCTATTTGTGTAAGATTCTGTCTTTAATGATGTAAGCTAGTTTAAGCTAAACCCTTAAAGAAAACCTTCCTAGAAGAGAGGCGGTTAGTTTTATTTTTTTTGTTTTTTTTTTAAATAAAAATCATAGCTGTGCAAGAAGGAGTCTGTAACACACAAAAAGATACTAAGAGGATAACTCTTCCAAGATAAAGACAATTATACCAGTTCATAAAGTTATTCTAGCAGCAAGCAAGAATGTACATATGCTGTATGTGGTTCTCTCCATTATACTTTTGTTTTGTTCCTTTTCAAACCACATGCTTTATTATTACACAGTAACATATTTTTTATGTATGCAGATAAAATACACTGCCCTAGGAAAGTCTAAACAGTAATGACAAAGAACTCAAATATTGATAGCAGATAGTTTTAACAATGAAAAGACGGCTTGGTTTATGAAATTTAAATTCTATGATTCTACAAAAAGAAATACTGATCTCTGATAAAATCATAAAAATCAACAATCTCAAAATCCAGTGCTCCCCATGAAACTAGAACCTAATCTTTCATACTTTCAATTCTTATACAACATTTGTGGAGTTGTTTTTGTTTGTTTGTTCTAATAGCCCACAAATATTGCTGGACACAGCAACAACAGCTTCCAAGCAAAGAGATCAAGCCTGTTCTCTGTACATCCGTACGTCCACTTACTGTTCCACAACACATACACAAAATGATTTTGAACAGATTATATACTGATTTAATTGACATAACTTCATCTCCTAGAAATTAAGAAATAATGTTGTGATTCATAATTATTGCAGCTGTTTCTCCACTGCTAAAACTTATAGTGATACTTGTCAAGCTACACAAATGGTAGTACCAGATTTGAAAGAATTAATTCAATTCCAGAGGTGAAAATGGTCCCCCAGAGGTCTATCTCTGTTACGGTTTTATGATTTTTATTATATTATTGATATTCCACATCATAACATCATGCGGTGTATTGGGAGTTAAAGAGTCAGTGCTCCAGGTCCATGGATCATCGATAGTTCTGGGTGTACCTGTCTCAGAAGAGAAGAAGAACTACATTCCCCAGAGGACTGTGTGATGCTTTGTATTTTTACGTGTTTCCGCCCAGAGGGAAAGATAAAAATTGTCTGCGGTCACAGGACCATCCTTCTTCCCTTCGGGATCGAGCTCGGCAGTGAGTGTTTGTTGCAGCCATCCGCCTTCAGCGTTAGCGTAAGGTCTTCAGTTTATCGGACACTCCCTCTTGTTCATTTTATTTTACTCATTAGACTCAATTCCAATTATACTGTATTATATTGTGTTATTTTACTTTCTTATATCTTACTTAGTAAATCAGCTTTCCTCCTCAGATTGTTGCCGCTGTTTTGTTCCTAGGCCCATCTCCCTTCTCCCTTTTCCCTTCCTCTTCCCCTGGGGCGTGGGCCCGTGGGTCCCCTGCCTCAATTGTCATGGTACCAGGTCAAACTGTCCTGCAAACCGTTGACAGTCTCCCAAAAACCTTTAAGCACATTCTGATATCTTGACTATTCCTAAGTGCTTTTGTATGAAAATTGATGAAAAACTTTCTTTTCAAGATAACTGAAAAAGATACTAGCAGAATGAAGAAATGGATAAGCCTTAAGAGCCTTACAATCTATTCCCCCAAACATAAATAAGCTCTGACATCTCCTTCACTCAAAGCTACGCTTTCGAAGTTTTAAGATCACAGAGGTCTAAGTTTGAGCCCCCTTAGACCATCGAAGGGAAAAGGAGATCTTTCACTAGCATGAAAAAAAAAAAAACCCACAAAAAAACTAACAGGAATAAATGTCAGAAAGCATTCTGTAAGGTAATAGAAGACTTCTCAAGCTCCTCTGTGTCAACCAGTTATAAGCTCAGAAGACTCTCCACAACTAAAAGGGAAAAAACACACCATTCCTTATTTTGCCCCTTCAATTAGACAACTGGGAAATTTACTTTGAACAGTAAACTACACAGTAGTAGTAAGTTATCTGGAGATTTACATTCTATCCTTTCAAGATTGGTAGTACACTTATACGAAGCCCTACAATACTGATACATACCATTCACTGAACAGTTTCCGCTAAGAAACAGATGAGAGATTGATCATCATTTCAAAGTAATTGAGAGATTCTCCACTTTTCACTCCTTACCTCTTTCCTACCTAGTCTGCGATCACTTTTCTTGAATTTCTTCAAGGAATGGGTGTTTTTTTCCTTTGTTCCCTGGTTACCTGTTTTATCCATAGCAATGTAACCTTGCCCACAGGAAACAATGAATTCTTTGGCACTTTAAAAGATGTTCAATTACCTAAATAAAGAAAAGAGCTAGCAATATCAAGCCCTTTTCATCCAAAAGGATCCCCTCAGGAATCACATTTTAAAGACAAATTTTACTTTTTCCAGGAAATATTACTCTTTTTTTACAATGTCACTTATCCAAATGATTCCATTTTGTCCTAGAGCCTACAATCTGGAATCTAGCCCATATAGCTTCAAATCCTTACACAGTTGCCTTCTTCAACTCCTGAAAAGAATATCAAGATTAGTCTGAACTGGAAAAACAAACAAACGAACATTAACAGCTACAACGTTCTACTGGAAAATATTTTTCTGGTAAAAGATGGAGAAAGAGGAGATAAAATAAGCAATTCAGTGCTAATGTCAAGTGTCCTGGAACTAAATAACCTGAATTTTACAATTCAAATATTTGCACCTGATTGTCCACATTGCTTTGTGATGTTCAACAGCCCTGCATTGTCTGCTTTTCTCTCCACCCTAAATAACAAAGTAAATGACTGAAACAAGTCTTTTTTTTTGTTTGTTTGTTTTTCTCAAAAAGAAGGACCAGCTTATTGATAAAGATGCTGGATATTTTACCAGAATAATTTCTCCAGCCACAGAATCTTTTCTACTATAAACTAGAAGCAAAAAAATCACCACTTTCAGCGTGATGTTTGCACCTGCCTGGCCATAACCATTTCCTGTTTTTCAAGGAAAAATATGAGTATCTGTCCGAGAAAAATCCCTCCCCAGAAAGTTTCTAATATCCTGCTGACAATCCCCAATTCTTTAACTCTTCTCTAAGTACACAAACTTGAGGATGTTTTATACATTTGCTATTCTTCAGAGTTACAGGCAGTATATTATAATTTACAAGAGAGCATGCCCACAAATACCAGCACACGAAACAAATAACTAAGGAGGACACACCTGAAACTAAATATAGAAAATAACAATACCTAAAATGTCAGTACCTTGAGAGATCTTCATATGGTCTTAAAGACAAAGTGAAGTCCAATTAATAATTCACCCAAATCACATTAACTTCAATCTCCGAGTCATAAAATCTACACTGGTCCTTAGGGATTCAGTGTTACCTTTGTCTCTTACATGTAACACCACTGTCTTACATCTACTGTTACCAAGTATTAATGCAGACACACGTCAGTATGCCTCCAGTATACTCCTGGAATTTCCAACCAAAAGAAAGATCAGATAAAATAGGTATAGCTCTGACTACAGACCTAGATTTAGTTCAGAACCCTGTTGCACATACTGTTTGAAGAGACTCAGCTCATCACACACAGCCTTCCCATTTTCCCCTCATCTCCTCTACTCCTTTATACATCAGTGCATTTAGGAGAACCCAAATTACCAAAGCCTTTAGCACTGGGCTGCAAAAGATTCTTCAAATATTTCTTCACATGTCCATTCAAAATGTTGGTGATTTTATGCTTAAGTTACACAGGAAATAGGTTTTCAAATTCTGAAAAAACAGAAATGCCTTTATTAACCTTACATTACGGTCCTATGTTCAATTGCATACAGTCAAATTTACTACTGTAAGACTTCTAGCAGTACTTCCAAAACCAACCCAAACTTTATCCAGTCCTCAACTGCCTTCTGAGGGCTTCACAATAGCAGACTTCTTTGTAAAAACATTGATGGAAAGTCTGATTAGTTTTCCAGTTTTCATACCTATACATGTACTTCAAGAAAGCTACTCAAGTGGAACAGAAAAAGCACTGACTGTAACAGATATGTGGGGCCAGATGGCAAGCACACTAAGGTCATGAAGGTGCTAGCTGATGTGGTTGCCAAGCCTCTCTCCATCATATTTGAAAAGTCATGGATATTAGCCAAAGTCCATGGTGACTGGAGAAAGGGAAACATCACTTCCATTTATAAGAAAGAGAGAAAGAAAGGCTTGGGGAACTACAGGCCAGTAAGACTCACATCTGTGCCTGGAAAGATCATGGAACAGATCCTCCTGGAAGACATATTAAGGTACATGAGGGATGAGAAGGGGATCTAAGTCAGCCAGCACTGCTTCAACAAGGGCAGACCATGCCTGACCAATCTGGTGGCCTTCTATGATAGAGCGACAGCAACAGTGAACAAAGGGAAGGCACCTTATGTTACGTACCCAGATTTGTGCGAGGCCTTTGACACAGCCCTGTACCACATCCTTATCTCAAAATTGGGGTGACATGGGTTTGAAGGGTGGACTATTTGGGGTATGTCTTTAGACTGGCGTTCTTTAACGTCTTTATCAATGACAGATAGTGGCATTGAGTGCACCCTCAGCAAGTTTGTTGATGACACTACGATGAATACTTGATACAACAGAAGGAAGGAATGACATACAAAAGGAACTTGACAAACTTGAACAGTGGGTCCATGTAAACCTAATGAGGTTCAACAAAGCCAAGAGCAAGGTGTTATACTTGGGTCAGCGCAATCCCAGATTATGCATACAGACAAAGAAGAAATCTTTGAGAGTAGCCCTGTGGAAAAGGGCTTAGGGGTCCTGGTCAATGAGAAACTTAACATGAGCCAGCAGTGTCCAATTGGAGCCCAGAATGCCAACTGTATCCTGGGCTGCGTCAAAAGAAGGGTGGCCAGTCAGGAGAGGGAAGTGGTTGTCCCTCTCTACCTCTTATGAGGCCCCACCTAAAGTAGTGCACCTAGCTCTGGGGTTCCCAACACAGGAAGGGTGTAGAACTTGTGGGAGAGGGTTCAGAGATGTGCCATGAAGATGATCAGAGGGCTGGAGCACCTCTCCTAAGATAGGCTGAGTGAGCTTGGCTTGTTCAGTCTGGAGAAGGCTTTGAGGACACCTCATTTCAACCTTCCAATATTTAAAGGGAGATTATAAACAGGAAAGAGATCAACTTCTTTCATGGGTGGACAGTGACAGAACAAGAGGGAATGGTTTTAAACTAAAGGATAGGAGATTTTGACTAGATGTCAGGGACAATTTTTTCACTGAGAAGGTAGTAAGGTGCTGGAACAGGCTGCCCAAGAGAGTCTGTGGATGCCCTGTCCCTGGAGGTGTTCAAAACCAGTCAGGGCAACTTGTCTGGCTTTATCTAGTGGTTGGTAACCTTGCCTGAGGCAGGGCAGTTGGAACCAAAAGATCTTTGAGGTCCCTTCTAACCCAAGTTATTCTAATTAGTGTGTTGTAATAGAATAGAATAAACAGTACAAAGAAATCATCTATGGAGCTATATTCCTGAAAGGCTATATGCAGACAGACATAAGAACCAACACTCTCGGGAAAAGATACTTCATCTATATCACAAGCAATTTGATTTCCTAAGATCAAGCTGTTAAAATGTTGGACAAGAACTGTGGGCAAACTCATTAAGATTTGTTTTTCTTTTTCTTTTTTTTTTGCTAGAGATTTGCATTGCTAAACATCAAATATCCATATTACAAATCCAAGGCAATAGCCACTGAGAGCCAGAACAAAATGACCACCTTAGCAGAAAAGAAGGAAACAAACCACTTCTCCTTCAGAAGATGTGAACCGGAAAGATGCAAGAGGACTCCTGGAAATTTAAAGTTTTGCTTGTGGTAGATAAGAGAAGAGCATGTGATAAGCCCTGAAATCACTCACATTTCAAAATCTTGGAATTTCTTGTGCTTGTTCTTGTCATTTAATTGATCTTTGATCAAGAAATGAAATTCAGAACCTCAGGTGACAACTGTCTACCTCATTTGTGAAACCTGAAGCAGTAAGACAGTATCTCTCTACATCCTGAGAGATATAGGACTGTACAATGTTTCTCTGTATCACAAAAAAAATAATACACCAAATACACATTAATTAATTAATGCACCATTATTATTATT
Organism: Odontophorus gujanensis; assembly: GCA_013399175.1. Lineage (NCBI taxonomy): Eukaryota > Metazoa > Chordata > Aves > Galliformes > Odontophoridae > Odontophorus > Odontophorus gujanensis. The sequence continues at coordinate 21,958 of VXAB01006846.1, read as the reverse complement.
CAGTCACGTATGAACAAAATGGCGATAACTGCTTCTTCAATTTTAAAATGTAATTTTGTTACTATGTGCTTGCTTCGGAATAAAGATTATGTGCATCCCAGAATTTGCATTATATACTACACAGTTTATAATGATATAATTAAGGTATAAACATGAGAAGTGTGTTCTGACTACATCAATTATCAGCTGCTTTGACTACTTCTAAGAATTTTATTTCCGAACTGTAACAACAGATTAAAAGTCAGTTTTTGCATACAAGAGCATTTTACTCCCATTTTAATGTTCAAATCAAAATTTGTGATGATTTTCAAATATTCTAATCACACATATTTGATCAGGTAATCTCAAAGTATTTAAGTCCATCCAAAAAGAGTTACACAAATAGTACCCAACCTGATGCTGTTCCAGTATGACTAAAATCAACACATTTGCATATTAAGATATCCACGTTTACTAGAATCTACCTTTTGTAATACACAGCCTTCTTTTTCTGGGCTATGCCCTGTCCTGAGCAGAAACTGAATAAGAAAAGGTACAAATATATATATTCTTTAATTTAAAAAGAAAAAAAAGAAAAAAAAGACAGCTTCAAGAGAATTTCAAGATTTTGTATGTCATCTCACCCAAAATGGTATCATTTTCCTGCTTCTCCCTTTTCTCTTTTGCATTGTCAATGCACATCCAGAGTTCTTCCAACAAGANAAAGAGATCAACTTCTTTCATGGGTGGACAGTGACAGAACAAGAGGGAATGGTTTTAAACTAAAGGATAGGAGATTTTGACTAGATGTCAGGGACAATTTTTTCACTGAGAAGGTAGTAAGGTGCTGGAACAGGCTGCCCAAGAGAGTCTGTGGATGCCCTGTCCCTGGAGGTGTTCAAAACCAGTCAGGGCAACTTGTCTGGCTTTATCTAGTGGTTGGTAACCTTGCCTGAGGCAGGGCAGTTGGAACCAAAAGATCTTTGAGGTCCCTTCTAACCCAAGTTATTCTAATTAGTGTGTTGTAATAGAATAGAATAAACAGTACAAAGAAATCATCTATGGAGCTATATTCCTGAAAGGCTATATGCAGACAGACATAAGAACCAACACTCTCGGGAAAAGATACTTCATCTATATCACAAGCAATTTGATTTCCTAAGATCAAGCTGTTAAAATGTTGGACAAGAACTGTGGGCAAACTCATTAAGATTTGTTTTTCTTTTTCTTTTTTTTTTGCTAGAGATTTGCATTGCTAAACATCAAATATCCATATTACAAATCCAAGGCAATAGCCACTGAGAGCCAGAACAAAATGACCACCTTAGCAGAAAAGAAGGAAACAAACCACTTCTCCTTCAGAAGATGTGAACCGGAAAGATGCAAGAGGACTCCTGGAAATTTAAAGTTTTGCTTGTGGTAGATAAGAGAAGAGCATGTGATAAGCCCTGAAATCACTCACATTTCAAAATCTTGGAATTTCTTGTGCTTGTTCTTGTCATTTAATTGATCTTTGATCAAGAAATGAAATTCAGAACCTCAGGTGACAACTGTCTACCTCATTTGTGAAACCTGAAGCAGTAAGACAGTATCTCTCTACATCCTGAGAGATATAGGACTGTACAATGTTTCTCTGTATCACAAAAAAAATAATACACCAAATACACATTAATTAATTAATGCACCATTATTATTATTCAGTCACGTATGAACAAAATGGCGATAACTGCTTCTTCAATTTTAAAATGTAATTTTGTTACTATGTGCTTGCTTCGGAATAAAGATTATGTGCATCCCAGAATTTGCATTATATACTACACAGTTTATAATGATATAATTAAGGTATAAACATGAGAAGTGTGTTCTGACTACATCAATTATCAGCTGCTTTGACTACTTCTAAGAATTTTATTTCCGAACTGTAACAACAGATTAAAAGTCAGTTTTTGCATACAAGAGCATTTTACTCCCATTTTAATGTTCAAATCAAAATTTGTGATGATTTTCAAATATTCTAATCACACATATTTGATCAGGTAATCTCAAAGTATTTAAGTCCATCCAAAAAGAGTTACACAAATAGTACCCAACCTGATGCTGTTCCAGTATGACTAAAATCAACACATTTGCATATTAAGATATCCACGTTTACTAGAATCTACCTTTTGTAATACACAGCCTTCTTTTTCTGGGCTATGCCCTGTCCTGAGCAGAAACTGAATAAGAAAAGGTACAAATATATATATTCTTTAATTTAAAAAGAAAAAAAAGAAAAAAAAGACAGCTTCAAGAGAATTTCAAGATTTTGTATGTCATCTCACCCAAAATGGTATCATTTTCCTGCTTCTCCCTTTTCTCTTTTGCATTGTCAATGCACATCCAGAGTTCTTCCAACAAGAATTTTATTTTTTCTGTTAAAGGAAATATTTTCATAAAGTAAGGAAAAATTGCTTGGAGAACCAAGAACTTGCTTCTCTGTCCTTACACAAAACAGACATGTCTATGACAAAATACACAAAAAGATTAAGACAACTGGGCACTTTACCTCAGAGGAAGAGAAAACTAAGTTAAATATTAAAAGATGAGATTGGATTCTGATTTAGTACAACCCAAAAGGCAACAAAAACGTACTAATCCATAAGTACAAAGTCTATCTTTTTCATAATAGTTTAATTTTGCCAACAAATTTCATATACAGGTACCGCAAAACAAGAAATAGAAAACAGAAGTTGTTCTTTTGCCTGAAAAATGCCTTCAAGATATTCTAGACAAAAAGAATCAATGCTAGTTATTTTTAGAGCTGCAAAAATACAGTTGCTACAAGTTAAGTCTCTTCTAGCCTCTGTATTTTAGAGGAAGTTTTGAATGGGTTAGCTTCGTTTCAAAGTCAGGTCTGGAGAATTGGTAAGAAATATATTAGACCATTAGAAAAAAAATTGTAAAGCATGTCAGTAGGATAAGACAACTATTTATTGTGAATTTCTATTACAATTAAGCAGAGAGCCTTACACAATTACAGATTACACTCCTATCTTGCCTCTTTTGCTTAGCATACTTCCTTTATGATCTGTTTGATTTTCAAAAATGACGGAACTGTTTCTGTTTTTCTTACTGTTTGCTTTGTTGTACAGTTGCAAATCAATCTGCCACACATTACACATGGAGTAGATGTAGTCATTTTAACAAATCAAATACCTCCCTTATTGCAAAACTGAAGATAGTCTAGTCATCTATTATACTATTCCCTCATCACTGTAGTTTTTCTATCAACAACTGCTCTTAGAACAATTCTGTCATTTTCTTGCCAATGTGCAACCCCAAGCACCCCAGATGCTCTCTCTCTCTCTAAAAAAAATAAAAATATTAAATTCAGGAAAGAGAATAAACAAATATCTGTAAGAGTTAAAATTCATAATGGTTTGGTCTGTGCAGAGAAAGATCTTGCAAAAGTCTTACCTTTGTCTATATCTGTTGTAAGATCTTCATTTGAACTCTGGGTCTCTGCATGTTTAACTGTTGGGAAGCACGGAAAAAAGGAAGTGTTCAAATGAAACATTACTGCACAAATCTGAAGGTCATAAAAACTGAATACATACCCCTCCTGCACTTCTCCTTAAGTACGCCATCAAGTTTTCCCTGTAAAAATCAAATAATATTAATTATTCATGCAGTATACTGTTTGCAGAGAATCTACTCTAAATCAGACTGAAATCTAAATCTACATTTCAAATGTCATACTTCAGTTTGAAAATTTACAATCTCTTAAAACTGCTATGTTTATTCACTCAATATCCCCAAATTTCATTACACTAATTCAGTATCTGTATTATAAGTAATTTTCTTATTTTTTTCCCCAGAAAACTCAAAAAATCTGTTCTACAAAACAGGAAAGTTTTACCTGTGCCTTCTTTAACTCTTTTTCAAGTTTTTTCTTTTCAATTTTCAGTTGTTTGAAGTCTTGTGTACGCTTTGTTGCAGCCTCTTCAAAAAACAGAATCAAAATTCAAGTTAGAAATTAAGAGAGTCAACGAATTTAATTTATACTAGTTACCAACTTGCAAATCACATTATGAGAAGAAGTAGACAGTGTGAAATAAAAATCTACCCAGGTTTTATTTTAGCACATTAATACTTGAATTTGATGTACAATTCATGCACATAAGCATGTTTTCTTTGTCTGCACATTTAGTACTAAGGGAAAAGATTAAGAATGAAGCGCAATACTTCTTCATGTGCTTCATTCTGTAATTCAGAAGAGAGGCTCTAGTCTAAGGGTGAAAACACTGTAGCCAATTACATTAGAAAAATGTGGGTAAGCATTAACACGAACAATGTAGATAAAAATGTAGATTAGAACGCTGTAACACTCAATATCCAGCATAAACTTCAAGAGAGTGCAGTGGGGCAGAAATAAACAGTTGCATGGGGGCATAGGAACTGAATATGAAGATCCTGAGAAAATCCACAAGCCAGAGATATGTTTGAGAGCTAAGTGATTTATACAAAGAGAACAGGGACAGACAGAACTTGTATTCTGATCAGATCAGGTCACAGAACACAGCATATCAAAAGTAAGCACACTGAAAGGCAGCTCAAATGGCAGTCCAACCAAAGTAATCATAGGGAAAGAACTGACAAAAGGACTGACAAAAGATACCAAGCTAAAGTATGGAGAGTGGAATATGTAACAAACACAAAAAATGAACAAATCAAACTGGAAAAAAAAATGCAAACCTCCTGACAGAAATTTGTTCTAGCTCTGCCAGAATTTGCATTTTGGGTTGGAGGATTTAAAAAACATGCTACCATTTTAAAAGAACTCCAAAGCATTAATCAAAATAAACATAACGTACCTATATTTTATATCAGGATTTTTGGGTTTCATAAATTAAGATACAAGTTACACAGTTTGTTGTGGCTAGTTAACTAAACAATGATTTAATATATGCAGAAATTTAAACTGTATCCATGTGTGCCACATATGAAAATGTTTGCCTTGCAAACTGACAGTACACCAAGGAAAGTACCAGAATGCTTTAAGCACATCTACTCTCCGCTAGCAAAAATAAAAAACAATTAAGGGAGAGTATGGGGAAGGGAAAGAGTGCCATGAGGTAAGTGCTTTAAAAAAAAAAATCCAACAACAAAAAACAACAAATTGCCAGAATATTTAAAATATAAAAAAAAAAAAAAAAGTGCTAGGACCATGACATATTCAAACACGAGTATAAACATGACTACATGAATCCTGTCAAGATTATTGGTGTACTGGAGCATAAGCCCTGNAGGTGCGTAAGGAGAAGTCGTTAAAAAAAAAAAACCCAAAACAAAAAACAAAAAAATGGCAGAAAAATTAAAAAAAAAAAAAAAAAAAAAAAGTGCTAGGACCATGACATATTCAAACACGAGTATAAACATGACTACATGAATCCTGTCAAGATTATTGGTGTACTGGAGCATAAGCCCTGTCATCTCCAGGAACTTTATTAGCTTGAGAAGAAAAAGTTCTGAAAGGATTTAAGGGCAGCTTTTCTATACCTACAATGTACCAAGACTATGGAACCAGTCTGTTAGGTGGTGCCTGGCAGAAGGAAACAAGAGGTTCTAAGTGGATACAAGAAAAAGATTTTTCACCACGAGGGCTGTCAGGTAGTAGGTCAGATAGCCTGGACAGGCAGGTCAGCCTTTGTTCTTTGAGGTTTTCAAGCTCCCTCCCAACTGTTTAGGTTGTGAACCCACAATACTCTACTAAAAACATACTGCAGAATGGCAGATGTAATTCAGGGACTAAACATCACCTGTAGTAATGACTTGCCTTGCTCTCTTGGACTTCAGAACTACTGAGTTTTTCTTTAACTTTTCCAACTACTTATCTGGACACCAAAAAAAATTAAAAGATGGAATAGGTCAACAGCACTGGTAACACAATGTAAAGTTACCTTCAAGTTTCTTCACTTTTGCTTCCAGTTTCTTTCTCCTGTTAAAAAGAATGCATTAATGTATAATTTTTGTTCACAATTACGTTGTATGAAAAATTGCCAGAAAATAAATCCAGACATTTCAGAAAAAAACTACTTCATAGACTTCAAGCCTATAACCCTGAATTTGAAAGCTTAAATCAGTGACTTGCTGCTGACGTTCTCAGATCAATAGGTTTCTCTCTTACAGCAAAAGTCTGCTCTTTACTTAAGAGAGTCCGTTCATTAATCAATGAATATAAATATAAATTCAGCTAAAGCTTCGAGCAAGAAAGAAGTATTCTAAGAAAACGAGTTTCTGTTCTCTGCATTTCTGTGATGCAATGCCGTGTGGGGTCTTGGTTGGTAAGGTTTTGGAAGCAGGGTGGGGTAGCCCCTTAGAGAAAAGAGTAGTTACAACCAGCTTCAAAACATCCACTGCAGACATAGCTAAGTTTATCAATAACACTGGTATCATCTCTGTGGTGACATACTTAAGTAAAAATAAATAAAAATGTTGAGCAGTTGCAGGAGCGAGGAGTTAAAAAAAAAATAAGTGAGAAAAATAACCCTGTAGACAACAAGGGCAATAAGGGAGCTGGGGGGAAGGTACTCCAGGAGCAGAATTTCTCCTGCACACCCTGCACCCTATTGTTTACCACAGTAGAGTCTGCAGAGGACCCTACACCAGAGTAAGTATATATGCTCTGAAGGAAGTTGCAGCCCACAAAAAGCCCACTCAGGAACAGGCTCCTGGTAGGAAGTGCAACTCATATAAACAAGTATATGCAGAAGCAGGTTTTCTTGCAGGAACTGTGGCCCAAAAGGGACTCACACCGGAGTTTACGGATTGCAACAAATGGAAAGGAGCCATGCTGGAACAACTCCTGAAGAACTGCAGTCTGTGGGAAGGGTTCACATTGGAGCAGTTTATGAAGGACTGTATCCTACAGGATCCATATATCCCATGGGACAGATTTCACACTGGAACAGGGGAAGTGTGTGAGGAGGAAGCAGTAGAGAAAAAGCATTATGAATTGACTGTATGCATTCTCCATCTATCCTGTGTCATTTGCAAATTATCTGGCAATAAAATCAGTTAATCTTCTGTAAATCAATTCTGTTTTACCCATTACTGGTGAGTTATCTCTCTGTACCTGTTTTAACTCATGTTTTTTTTCTCCATCATATTCTCTCCACTGTCTTGCTGAGGATTGCAAGGTGAGCAGGCAGCTTTGTGGATGCAGGGCAGACAACCCAACAAAAAATGCAGACAGGATAGTCTAATCATTCCTTAGAAACAAATAAGCCTTGCTTACAATCATTAGCAGATAGATTAGATAATCAAGAAGAGCCTTCAAGATCACTTATATCCCACAGATTCTTGTTTAGAATATCCAGGTGTTTACTAAAAGCAAACCAAAATCAATTATTCATCCTAAACAATTATCTACATTGCCAACTCTAGTTTATATGCAAAACAAATAAAACTGAAAAAAACATGCTACCAATGCTCACAGATAACTTTCATAGAGAAAGACCAATACTGTTCATCCATTCTCCTCATAACAGCTTGTACAATGGACCAAGATTTACATCCTTAGTTTTCCCGGATGTGGAAGCATTAATTATTACTTCAGATGTTAATTAGAATACATCTGAAAATCCACTCAAAGAAGATCACCAATTTACCATCTTCAGCACAGTAAGTATTTAAACTACATAGCTAACATGATTCACTCAGGCCTTCTCTGCCTGAACAGATTCATAATTAACTCTCCGCATACACAGATAGTTGTTTTGACAGTCATCACAGAGGTGAGAAATTCATAAAAATAATTTTCAAAGATTTTTGCAGTGCAAAAGAAAAGAATGTGCTTTCAAAAATAACAGGTAATGAGCTTCTCCTTTTCCATAGATTGTCTCTGACAAATACACAGAAATTCTGCTGCATATACAAGCAGCTAAGATCCTGAACAACCAGACAGCCACTAAATGACAACATTTATCATATCAGAAGAAACAGTGAGAGGTACACTGGTATACTGACCGATTTCATTAACCAATGCAAAAAACAAGATTTGTAAATGATTCACTTGGACAAAGCTCCTTTTGTGATGCACAACTTAAGCTCCTATCTAATCTTCAACTGTCAGAAAGCTATGCTAACAGACCACACTGAGAAGCAGAAGATACACAGTACTATAAACTACTCAAATTATAAAAAAACCTTACTATATTTCTAACAGTCAACAGTTTAAAAAAACCTAACTACAAACAAAAACTGTCCGTCATACCGATTTCCTCCACAGAAATAATATGAATTTAAAATGAACAATCTCACTTACAAGGCAACCTTAAGTTTTGAACATTTCTTTCAAATCTCTATAGATGCAATTTCATATCCATAATCTTCTTAAAAGTGGTATAACCTTTGTCTCAAGTTATCATGCTTCTTATAACCTTAGAATTGAATTACCATCCTTGTAAATATACAAAGTGCAACTAAATAATAGCTTTCAAGTTGAGCGGCTAAGAACAACTCCAAATGGCAGATCAGAATAATGGACTTCAGTAACCATGTAAGAAGTTGTCTCCACCTTATTTACAAGCTACTTTTAAATAGTTTAAAAGAGTTGCAGTAAGGCTTTTAAAGAGTTGCAGTAAGGCATCCCCAAAGCCTTTTATTCTCCAAACTGAACAATTCCAGCTCCCTCAACCATTCCTTGTAAGAGAGGTCCCCCAGCCTTCTGATCATCTTCACAGCCCTGCTCTGGACCGACTCCAACAAGTCCACATCCTTCTTCTGCTGGGGACTGCAGACTTGCATGCAGCACTTCAGATGAGGTCTCATGTGGGCAGAATAGAGAGGGACTATCACCTCCCTTGCCAGTCACGCTTCTTTTGACATAGTCTGGGATACAGTTGGACTACTGGGCTGCAAGTGCACACCACTGCCTCCTGTCAAGCTTTTAATTCACGAGGACCCTCCAACTCCCTCTCCACAGGGCTGCTCTTAATGAGTTTTCCTCCCAGCCTGACCACATAGCTGAGATTGCCATGACTCAGATGCAACACCTTACACTTGAATTTGTTTAAACTTAACAGGTTCACGCTCAAGCTCATGTCCCATTCTTTGTGTTGTATCAACAGCACTACACAGCTTACTCACCAGCAAACTCACTAAAGGTGCACTCCATCTAGGTCATTGAAAAAGATGTTGAAGAGCAGGAATGAATTCCAAGACAGACCCCTGGGATTCACTACTTATCACCTGCATCCACCTGGACATAAAAATCTTTGACTGCAAACCACTGGCAAACCAATTCATTATCCAACATATTCAGCCTCATCAGGTGGTTTCCAACTAATCCTTTGCTTCCTGCGGGAGCAACTTTCCTCCCCCAGTCCCCAGGGACTTGAAAGATGTGAGAAACCTGACTATCAGAGAAGAGTGAGGCAAAGAACTTGCTGAGAACCTCAGCTTTTTCCATGTTTGTTGTTGCCAGTTCTCCCTTCCCATTTTTCAGAATGGATACACTCTCCATGGCTCTTCTTTTCTGACTAATGTACCTATGAAGTCCCCTATTTACTGTTCTTCAGCACACCTCTCGTCAAATTCACTTCCAAGTTCAGTTGACCTGGCTTTCCTGATCCCATCTCCACACAATTGGACAGCATCCCCATACTCCTCCCAGGCCACATGTCCCAGCTTCCGCTGCCTGTGCATTCACTTTTATCTCCCACTTTCACCAGCATGTTCTTGCTCAGTTGTACCTGTTCCATGCTTCCCCCACGTGATTTCATACACATAGGGATGAAATGTAGAGCTTCTGCACCTTATGAAAGGAGTCCTTCAAGAGATGCCCATATTCCATGAGATTACAAACTCAGTCAACCAGGGCATGGTCATTATAGGCCAGACTGTCTCTAATCTTAAACTTTTTAATGAGCATGGGTGAGCACCAGGTCCAGTAATGCTTCTCCTCTGGTGGGTTTGTCTAATACCTGGACCAAGAAGTTCTCCTCAGTGCACCCCAGGAATCTTCTGGACTGTTCAACAGCCAGCTGTGTTGCTCTCCCAGCAGACACCTAGGTGCTTGGAACATCCTAACAGGATGTGAGTTTGCAAGTGCAATGCTTCTAGTATCTGAAAGTAGCAGCCTTGGTCAACAGACTCCCCTTGATCAGGCAGCCTGTCTAACAGATATCTTTTTTTGGTCCAGTCCTTAATTTCCACTCAAAATGCAACACATTGGAATCCATTCCTTTCTTAATACTGAGAACACCACCACTGCCACTCCTGCCCTGCCTTTATCATCTAAAAAGCTTGTAGTCCTCAACTGCAGTGTTTCACTTGTCCATTTTGTCCCACTGTTTCCATTACAACATTAAGGTCACAGATTTCTAACTGCACCATAACACCCAACTCATCCTGCTTGTTTCCAGAGCTGCGTGCATTGGTGTAGAAGCACTTCAGCTGGTCTGTCAGTTGCATAACTTTCTCAGAGTAGCCCTCCCACATTCCCTTAGAACAATTCTGACAATTTCCCTGCTGCTTCCTAGAGTGATAGTGTTCTCTGGCTCTTCTCTGTCATTCAGAAATACATCCCCTTCCCTTCCTGAATCTAATTCAAAGCTCTGCTACTAAGTCCAGCCAGTTTGCTCCCCAGAATACTGTTGCCAGACCCGGTCACTTGCATTTGATCTATCATCAAGAGACTAGTCTCTCAAAAGTGCATTCAACATCATAGAACCCAAAACCCAAGCGAGAGAACATCCACACACCCATTCATTCAACCTATTCCACTTGTCTTCTTGCTGGATCCCAGTCTCCAAGTTGGAGGAGGAAGAACACTACCTGTGCTCCCAATTCCTTTAATACCTCTGAGAGACATAAAACCTAATTTGTGGCCTCCTTGTTTCCCTTGGTAAATCCATGGTGACTAATCTTAACGATTTTCTCATCCTTCACATGCCTGGAAATGATTTCCAGAGGTAGCTTATCCACTGCTTTTCTAGCAATTGATATGAGGCTGAGAAGCCTGTATTTCCCTGGGTCCTCTTTCTTGCCCTTCTTGAAGACATGAGAGACCAGTAGCGATCAAGACAGATATCTGTATTTATGACAACATATTAAAGTTATCAGTTTTCTCCCAAAACAGCATTGAAAATGGTGCTGCTGCTTAGATAGGAGGCTACAAATTCCTTCAGTCTTATACAACGAAGTACTTACATGCAAAAGAAGAGCAGCATGATAGAAATGACAATGTTAGTCTGCTATGGTGCACTGTTCTGCTTGTGATTATCCACATGTTTCACAAGGCAGGTACAAGGTACAAGGGTATTTCATAGGAGAAAAACTGCCAGTCCCTTAATTATCTATGCGGATCTTCATTGGAACTCTCTCCAGCATGCTTGTGTCTGTATTGTACTGGGGAGCACAGGACACACTTCTCCAGGTATGGTCTCACTAGTGCTAAAAAAAACTAATATAAAAAAAAAAAGAAAATGTCCTTCCTAAGCCTGTTGTTAACACCAAAATTATACTCAGTTTACAAGGAAGAAGGGAGTAACAAGTGAAGTCCCAGTGGTATGTGTACTGGAATGCATTAGAAATAAAAGTTGGCAAGAAAAAAAAAAGTAAAATCGTCTTTTATAATTAGACAGCAAGGATTAGTATTGACAAATGCAAACCGATGCACTTGGAGGAAAATTACAACTACAAATTCACAAACACCCAAGCTAGTTCCTTTTGAAGCTTTCCATACAACACTGACAATTCACAGTTTCCCAGCCACAATGATTTACTGCCAGGAGTGTAAGAGTTATAAAGCAATTAGACAAATTCTTCACAAAGATAATATATGCACAAGCTCCAGCTAAGGAAATCTTTGTGTACCTAGTTACTTTAAGAACAAATTATGGGAATTACCAAGGCACTGTTTCAAAGTGTACTACATTAGCAAAAATGGTTCCTCTGTTTTTTGGGGCCACATCCTTTTTGTTCATTTCCAACTACTGTAGTCAGTTTTGCGTCTGCTCAGTTGTTTCCTTAAAATTCAACATTACAATAACTGTTCATAAAAACAAATTGCATTCATAATATCATTTATGTATTGGGCCCAGATACTTATCAACAGAAGAGAAATGGACGGCAATAAGAAAAAAACAAAAAATAAGAACCACTTAAAGTGGAGAAATTAGACTTTCTCTTCCAACTTCATCTTGTTCTTAAAATCCTTCACCAAACAACCACTAAAAGCCACTTCAAAACAAAATACTACGTAATCTAATATTACTTTCTAGAGAGTTTGCTACACAATTTAAGACAACTATCCCATCAACTCCCTGTTCTACAAACCTACAAGCAAAAACATTTAAGCAAAATAAAAATTGTAACTTCATAAAGAACAAGATCAAGTTCTGGAAGAATAAATGGGAAAGAAAGAAGGTGAAAAAAAAAACAAAAAAACAAGTATCACTCACACAGCATCACTTTTAACTATTTCTTCTTTAATTCTAACACATTCCAGTTGACTCTCCTGATAAATCTTGAGAGAACTCTGTGGAAAAAGAAAACGTAATTAAAACATGTCCCTTCTGGGTGAGAACTGTTGCGTAGCCAAAAAAGTATATTCAACAAGAAAAGAAGTGCATTGAAAGGTTTGCTCGCACTCAGAAAAAAAATTTATAACAAAAGTTATAACAAAAAAGAACCTGCCTTCTGAACATATATATCCAAGACCTACCTGGATAGGAACTCAAAGCTGCATTTGAGAACACAGCTAACATATACCATACGCATAATCTGGCATTTTCTCAGGAAAAGCAGTAAGGATATCAGCTATGATGTACAGGTACTTGAGCACAGGGAACATGCAGGAGGAATTGCAGGCAAGCGTGTGCCTACAGGGCTATGATGCCATTAGCATCACTGAGACACAGTGGAATGACTCTCACAACTGGAAAGTAGGAATAGATGGGTAAAAACTCTTCCGGAAAGACAGGCAGGGAAGAAGGGAAGGGAGTGTTGTGCCCGACAGTGACCACCTGGAGTCCATGGAGCTCCACCTGTGAATGGATGAGAAGCTAACAGAGAGCTGATAGTTCAAAAAGAAAGCAGGGGAAGGAGATGACATAGCAGGGATCTGCTACAGACTGCCTAATCAGGAAGATTAAGTGGATGAGGGTCTCCATAAACAGGTAGGAACAGCTTCACATTCATAAAACATGATCCTCATGAGGGACTTCAACCACTTCAATATCTGTTGGAGGGACAACACAGCAGGGCACCAGAAATCAAAACGGTTCTCGAAACATGATGATAACTTTCTCTTAAAAGTAGTACAGGAACCCACAAGACAAGGTGTTATACTGGACCTTGTCCTCACCAACAAAGAGAGGCTAGTGAGTAATGTGAAGGCTCAAGGGCAGCCTTGGCTGTAGTGACCATGAAATGGTGGAATTCAAAATTCTTACAGTGCCAAAGAGGATGCACAGCAAGCTCGCTCCTTTAGACTTCAGGAAAGAAGACTGACCTGTTCAGGGAACTGCTTGGCAGGGTGACATGGGAAAAGCCCTGGAGGGAAGAGGGGTCCAAGAAAGTTGGTTGGTATTCAAGGACCATCTCCTCCAAGCCCAGAAGGAGCACATCATGAGAAAAGAAAAGGTAGGCAAGAATACCAGAAGGCCACTGCAGATCAAGAAGGAACTTCTTGACTTAATTAAGCTCAAGAAGAAAATTTACAGGGTGTGGAAGCAAGAACAGGTAACCTGGGAGGACTATAAAGAAGTAGACTGAGCAGACAGAGACCAGGTTAGGAAAGCTAAAATCCAGGCAAAATTAAGTCTAGCCAGGGACATGAAGGGGACCAAAGAGAAAGTCTACAAGTATATAAAAAGATAAGCATATAAAGGTATATACAAGTATATAAAAAGATGATCAGGGACAATGTGGGCTCACTCTGGAAGGAAACCTAGTCATGAGGAATGTGGAAAAAACTAAGGTGCCCAGTGACTTCCTTGCCTCAGCCTTCACCGGGAAGCTACACAACCCAAATTGTAGAAAGCAAAGGTGAAAGCTTGGCAAAGGAAGACCTGCCTGCTGTAAGTGAAGATCAGGTCTGAGACCATCTATGGAACCTGAAGGTACGCAAGTCCATGGGACCCAATGATATCTGTCCACAGATTGTGAGGGAACTGGCAGATGAAGTTGCCAAGCCATACAATCCATCATATTTGAAAGGTCATGGCAGTCTGGTGAAGTTCTGACTGATTGGAAAAGGGGGAACATAACCCTATTTTCAAGAATGGGAAAGAAAAAGATCCACCAGGAAAGTACAGGCCCATCAGTTTCACCTCTGTGTCTGCCAATATCGTGGAACAGGTCCTTCTGAAGGCCCTACAAAGGCACAAGGAAAATAAAGATGAGGCAACTGGTGGTAACCAACATGGCTTCATCAAGGGCAAGACGTGCCTGGCAAATTTGGTGGCCTTTTATGATGGAGTTGCAGTGTCAGTGAATAAAGGAAGAGCAACTGACATCATCTGTCTGGACTTGTGCAAAGCATTTGATACCGTCCCACATGACATGCTGTCTGCCAAATTGGAGAAAAAAGGATTTGATGGATGGACCACTCACAGGATAAGGAATTGGCTGGGTCAAGAGCTCAATGTCCAAGTGGAGACCGGTGATGAGTGGTGTTCCTCAGGGATCAGTGTTGGGAATGGTGTTATTTAACCTCTCTGTAGGCTATGTGGATGGTGGGATCAAGTGCACCCTCAGCAAGCTTGCAGACAACACCAAGCTGAGTGGTGCAGTTGACAAGCTAGAGAGAAGGGATATTATCCAGAGGGATCTGGACAGGCTTGAGAGGTGGGCCCATGCCAACTTCATGAAGTTCAACAAGGCCAAGTGCAAAGGGCCTGCACCTGGGTTGGAGTAATCCCAGACACAGATACAGGCTGGATGGAAAACTGCTTGAGAGCAGCCCTGAGGAGAAGGATTTGGGAGTCAGTTGATTTTAAGATTTGAAGTGAGCCAGAAATGTGCACTTGCAGCCCAGAAGGCTGACCATATCCTGGATTGCCTCAAGAGAAGTGCGACAAGCAGGCTGAGGGAGGTGATTCTGCCCCTCTGCTCTTGTTAGTCCCTACCTGGAGTACTGCGCCCAGTTCCAGATCTCCCAACATAAGAAAGACATGGAGTTGTTGGAGGAGGGTCACAAAGATAATCAGAAGGCTGGAGTACCTCCCCTATGAGGACAGGCCAAGAGAGTTGGGGCTCTTCAGCCTGGAGAAGAGAAAGCCCTGGGGGGAACCTTACCGTGGCCTTCCAGTACCTGAAGGGGGCCTATGAGAAAGTTGGGGAGGACAGGTAGCAACAGGATGAAGGAAAACAGTTTTAAACTGGAAAAGCATAGCTTTAGACTAGACATTAGGAAAAAATTCTTTTCTGCGAGGGTGGTGAGAAACTGGTTGCCTGGAGAAGCTGTGGATGCCTCCTCCCTGGAAGTATTCAAAGCTAGGTTGGATCCGGCTTTGAGCAACTTGATCTAGAGGGATTTGGAACTAGATGATCTTTAAGGTCCCTTCCAACCCAAACCATTCTATGATTCTATTAAGGCTTGCTGAGAGAAATCAAAGATGAAATGTAGGTCTAACACAGAAGAAGAACTATAAATAGTTACTCTAAAAATGTTATTTCCCCACCTTATATAGGCAAAACAAACAAACCCCAGAACTCTGAGTCTCTGAGGTTTTTCTTTTTTTTTTTTCTGGCAGAAGTAATAGGTTATGTCTAGTAAATAACTGTATTTAGAGGATTTGAACAATCAAATTTTCTTTTGCAGAAGAATTAGGTAAGAGGCAGGAGAGAAATGAGAAATAAATTCAAGTAGCTATTAGTGTAGAATCATATGTTCAAAACTGCAAACAAAACAAAATGCTAGTCAGTTCAGACAGACTCTCTTTGCACCTTTTTAATAGAACAGGTTATGAAGGATTCTGTAATCTAGTAATCCAAATTAGAGCAGAAAACCAATGGAATTTGAAAATAACTCCCCCTTTCCTAAGTAATAATAACCAAATAATATGATCAAAAATCATAGAGCAGAAGTTCAGGTACTTCCTATCTGAAACTTGTTGACATTTAATTGATTTCACCTAAAACCAGAACTGCTTGTCCCAACAAGCTGGCAATAACTGGGCTCATTATAACCTGATTCATTAAGAAAAGCATTAAATGTTTGCTTCCTTCAACAGACTAAGTGCAAGTTATTTAAACCTTAAAAGCACACCTTTTTCTCTTCCAACTCTGCTTTCAAGGAACCCAACTCTTTCTGACCATTTTCCAGCGGCAGGATTTTCTGTAGCATCTGCTCCACTTGACAACGTAGCGCAGAGATCTCCCTATAAGAGGAAATGTAATTTAAATTAAAAAAAATATATATATATATAGGTAGTTTTAAAAGTAGAGTTGATCAGATCAAACTTACCTTTCAGCAAACTGAAGCTGTAATCTCTTGTTAAGGCAGAAATTCAAGATAGTTTGTTCTGCTTACGGAAGTATATTTCAGTCCAATCACCACTTGCAAAAAAAAAAATCTGATGACTTCCACCCAAAAAGTAAACACTTCATTTTATAAATTTTAATTGAGACATTAAAATGTATTTGAAATGAATAAGCAGATCTTTCCTTGGAAAAAAAATGAGTAATTCTCAGCAGTGCAGATTTGAAGTAGTTCCTGTTAAAATGTGTATTAGATTCAGACAGATTGTAAGCTTAGTTCTGAAGCCCTATTTATTTTTTAAGTTAATCCAGTCTATTCTTACTACAGAAAGACATCCTCTCTTAACATAAGCCTTAAATAAAAAGCCCCAAGCCCTTTTATAAGAAATGTTGATATACTACTTCTATTAGAGAGCTAATAGAAAAATAAAGGATATCAGTGCATTTCTGTTGATACTCTGTCAGCAAACGGCTGCAAGAAGAAGATAAAAATATTATTCATAAAAGCTAAATATACTACTCATTTTCTAAATTGATTCTAACAATACATACTAAGACACTTACCCTTTTGCTTTATAGATAAATGCAGGAAACAGATAAGTTCCCATTTTTTTTTATAAAAGTCAATATTACTCTTTTGTTTCAGTAAGCAATTTAAATCACACATCAGACTTCCGTAAAATGAAAATACAACTAAACTAATAGTTACATGAACTTACATTGATTAACTATTTGCAGCTTTTATAAAGAATAGAAAACATACAATTTGGGTAAGGAATATGTATGCATCCGTGTGTTTATCACAAAATTAAGCCCTAGTCTCCAAACTTATTATCTTTCAAGGAAAGAACACACAAATGGAAGAAAAATAGTTCAAATACTCTAAAGTGTTCATCTTTACGTTATCCTCCTAGAAATCATAAGAGTAGCTACTCTGACCAGAGGGCCAAGGGACAGCATCAAGGAGAGCTATTCTCTCCTTCTTTCAAATTTAAGTTTTTATGAATGGAGAGAAGAAAGGGCAAGAATGAGAAGTACAGTGTCAGTTACTCCAAAGAGTAACAATACATAAGAAACATACCATTGCAATTAGGAGATTTAACAAGTATATTTGGCTGTGGTACAGAGCATCACGGAACACACCACAACACCTTCTTCCACATAATTTTATACTGAAAATGTCGCAGAAATGGTCCAGGAATAGAAAGCAAATTATAAGAAGCATTTTGGAATGTTATTGTTCTAACCATTTTACAGCTCTGCATATTCTGTTATTTAATTCCAGCAGCATTTCACATCTTAATGCTAGGATTAAATCTTCCTGAAAAGGTTTTTATACATCTGTGCTTGGCTTTCAGTTCTCACACATGGTTAACAATCTATAAAATGAAATAAATCCCTTCAAAGAGCTTCTTCTGCTATCTATTCAGAATAATAAAAAAGCTACAGAACTATACAAAACATCCCAGTTTTTATTTTTACACATAGACATTTTAAGGAATAAAGAAGCCTTTAAAACTAGATTTAAGATTTGTTATTGAAGAAGTTTCTTTCACTTTGAGAGTTTACTTTTGTGCATTAAATAAACATCTATATCCCACAGATCATCATTTGGTTTATTAATTAGTTAAGAATAGCAAATATATATACATATAATGCACATGTGCAATTGTACTTACTCGCCATTAATCATTTTTTGCTTCAGGGCAACTAATGCAGCTACATATTCGTTTATATTCTGTAAGGAAGAGTATCAAGCTGGTAAACATGTTTTACCCCCAGAAAAGTACTATGCACTGTAAATGACTGCTAATCCGATTAGGAATGCTTTACACTGTAAAATAATACGATTTTTAAATTTTCTCTTATAATACTGCTCACTTGTTTACAAAAAAAAATTTGTTTTAATTAGGTATATGTACAAGCATATTAAGATTGCAGGCTGCACATTAAAATATGTATACTTCAGAAGAATTACTACAAAAGTTCTTTAAACCTTGCTTGTACAGTAGAATATGTCCAAAAATCATCATAATTTTATCTCTCAAAATCAAATTAAACTCAGGAAGAATATTTTGAATAAACACTACCTAGTTCTTTTGAGGCTACAACTATCCCACATACATGACTCATATCAGTTCTAGGGGTACCTGATGATCTTTCCCACTCTATGAACCTAAGAGGAGCAGTGACCTCCTCTTTTAAAGGGGAAACAAAGACTGCTCCAAGTGTTATACTATAGAACGTTCCTGCTTAGGAACAAAGGCAAACAGCTTTCTCCCACTGCATCGAAGCAACTTCAAAAAAATACTAGAAACTCAATAGACTTCTCTAACCAAACTACAGTCTAATTGCAACGACAGGAGATATTTTCCTACCTATGTTTGGCTGCGTTTGGCTGCATTTCGCCCAATTAAAGCTCGCCTCTGCTGTTACCTTTCCAGAACCCACATGTCACATTCGCTATCCGAATTCACGTTGCACCGGGAGAACGGATGAGGAACCCAGCGCTCCTCACCTTTACAATGGCCAGGCCTACTCCCACGATCGCGTCCCTAAGCAAAAACCCCGCCCAGGCACTCCTGCACTACGTGGACCGTGGACCATCGCTACCTGCTGGAGAACGCCACAGTTCTTGCAGGGCACGGCAGCAGCAATCCCCGCTGGCGGCAGCTGCGTCTCCCCGGGCATCATAGTCCCAGCCGCGCCTTCCGCTCTGCGCATTCACCTCCCCCGTCTACGCCCCCTCACGCAGCACCAGCAGTGATGCGGTGAAGCGTCACACAGCTGCGACGCCACCTTGGCGAGGACCCGGATCCGCCCACATGTCCCCGAGAGTGACTGCCTGGCTGCCTGACTGATGGCAGCGGAAAGACAGGAGGCGATGCCCTCTAAAGAGGGCGTGCATCGAAAGAGCCCGGTGAACAATATCTTAGCACGGACTAAGGAAAGCTGCTATTCTTGTTTTCCATACGTGCATTCCTCCACGGCGTTGTTACCATTCGGGCGCGACTGGAGTCGCTGTAGGAGCAGGCGCCAATGTGGAGAGGCTTTTCTCGCGTCGCGAGAGCACGAGGCTGCTGTGTGCCGGCTCTGTGCGGCGCGTCGTACTCGAGAGGCGTTGCTGAGCTGTGCTGCCCCGCGCCCTTTTCGATTGCCACCCGGAGCGAGGCGGGACACGGCTAAGTGGCGGCGCAGGAGTGAGATGGGAGCCAGCAACGCTTGGCCTTATAACTGCAGGGCAGGTGGCACTGGGAGATCTCGTTTCACCTCCCTCGCTGCTGAATGTCGTCTCAGAGAGGTCCACATTTTGTAGCTGAAATAGTTGAAATCAGTAAGTTGCTAAGCATTACGTGGAAGCTGCATATCACTTATAGACCCCAGTCTAGAGGGAAAGTATGAATCAAATGCTTAAAACACAGCTGGACAAAATATGTCGAGAGACCTCTATGTATTGGACACGGCATTTACTTTTTGTCTAATTTGAGAATTAGAGTCCAGCCTCAAGGTAGACAGACAACCATATCAGACTCCTGGCTTGCCAGGATAGATGTGTAATACAGGGGGAAAATGATACAAAGAAGTATTTAATTGTTCTCAGGAAAGTCTGGCAGGAGATAAATAAATATGTGGTCTTAAATAAATCTGAGTCTGGGTTCCCCAGTGGATCCATTCCAACCAGGAGACTGGGTGTATATAAAATCCTGGACTTTGAGACCACTGCAAGAGAAGTGGAAATAATTCCACCAAGTTCTACCGACCATCTACACTGCAGCAGAACTGGAAGGAAAAGAACCCTGGCTGAGCTTAAGAAGTCACTTTTCACATGGAATGTTGAAAAGACCATCAAGCTGTTGAAAGATAAAATATTTAAGCAAGCATAATGTATAAGGTAACTTTGCTAGTAGGAATTTGCTTTGTAGGTTGCGAAGGATGGAAAAACAATGTACATTTGCAAGTAGTGGGGAAAACAGATAATGTAACTCATTCCTCTGATTGCTTAATATGTACCTAGATGATCTTATGGGGAGCAAATAGAATAAATAGTGAATGCCTTGGGATACATCTACCAGGCAGAGCTACATGGAGAAAATGAAGGTATGTTTACCAGTAGACTAATGCCCTTGATCAGGTTTTATTATCCTGTTCACTTGGGGAAATATTCCCAGCAATGCAGATTTGGAACAGCAGTGCAATGACTGGGGTATATTTATGTAGATTCAAACTTTAGAAAGACTAAAAAGAAGCAACAATGCTTTAGTTGAGAAGCCAACTCGATTCCATTCTTTTGTTTGCTGATTCTTCCTTATGCTGGAAAATTGGAAAATGGGATTGTCTGACTTTTGCTGGAGATACAATAATATAGTGAAGAGGTAGTGTGTTAAAAGAGATTGATACAAATTGTAACAATGTTAAGCTTGATAGTTTTTGTTGGTGAATACCCCTGTCCTGCAAGTCGTTTAGATAACATAAAGAGCTGCATCTCTCAACTCTCTCAACCAAGGAGATAAGGAAGCTCTGCTGAGTCTTTGTACCAAGGAAATAGGAGGTCCCGTTTGGAATTGGTTACTGAATATGTAACATACTTCTGGAAAACTTCAGCATATGTAACAGACCTCCTATGAAAATTCTGCACATGTAGCACAAGTTACGTATGTAAACTGAAGATCTTCTGTGTAACCTATGCGTGATAGGAGGATTACTCCCATGCATCCAGTGCTGCTGTTAAGGAATGACTGCTTTATAACACTCCAAATTGAGTCTTAGAGAGTTTCCTGGTTGACAGTCTTGCGGTATCATAGAAAACTTGCGTTGTCACTAAAAATGGTATATAGTTAATGGGTCCTTTTAAACAAGATGCTTTGAAGAATCTGTGGAATTTGTGTTAGGATCTGATATGAGGTCACTCATGCATTATTAAGATTGCTGCAGTACTGATACTGTACATTAGGGCAGACTTTCATGTTCTCCTAAAGAGAAGCAAAAGTGTTTCTTCTTTAATTTTGATTGAGCTTTTCTTATATATGATGACACCTATCTAGTCTTGACCATACTTGGAATCATGTCTGGATTTAAAAAGCCCTTTAAAGATCACAGAGTCTCTGGAGGCCCCTTCCAACCTTTAATTCTGTGAGACTGAGAGTCAGAATAGTTGAGGCTAGAGGGGACCACCTGGTCCAACCCCATGCTCAAGTGTAGCCACTTAGAGCAGATTGCCCAGAGCTATGTCCAGGTGGCATGTGAAAATCCTTAAGGAGGAAGACTACAATTCTCATGGTTCTAGACTATGAAATGTCAAAAATGGCTTTATGTACCTGTTGTGGTTTTGTGGTTTTGATGCCGGTATTCCACATCAGAACACCATGCAGGCAGTTAAGGAGTTAATGCTGTTGGGGAGCAGCAGAGGGGCGGAGCTCCACACCAGATGCCAGGCCCGCTCTCTCTCTTGGTGTGCTCTCTCGACTGCCGTCGAGGTTCAGCACGTGTGCTTCGCCTGCAGTTCCTCCCT
>VXAB01006845.1:23450-99239 GCA_013399175.1 Odontophorus gujanensis | reverse complement strand
ATCATATATATAATATATATATAATGTTATATAATCTTGGTTCCAGTATATCTTGAAAAACAGAAGAAAAAAAAAAAAAAACCAGAAAAACTAAAAAAAAAATTAGTAAGTTTTGGATCTGTTACACTGCTTCTATTCTGCATCTTCCTCTCTGCTTACCCTATTTTTGTACCAGTGATGTTTGTAAGACTCAGTTGCTGAAATATCAGAAAAGTATTCAGATTTTTGTTTCCTGGTTTAGTAGGTTGAGCTGAGGTTCTTATCCAGAAGAACCTCAAAGACGTACCACCAGAAGTACTCAAAGACAAGTCTTTAGGATTACTAATCTGGGAGCAGAGAGGAGATAGAAAACATTACCTATGTCTTCATGGCAGAAAGATGTAAATTCAGATCTCTGCATCTAATGGAATCATACTCATTGTCTGTTGTTTCAGTATTCAGCTTGGTCCTCTGTCTGGCCTGATGCACACTGCTGGGAGAAGAGTATCTTCTCCACATCTAGCTCCATATACCTATTTCCTCTTCATCGATACACACAATGGTAGAAACAGTCACATCACTTATAGATCAAAATTAAAAGTGCCTCTGGATGAAATATTAAATTTTAGAATAGCCATGAAAGCAACAGTTCCTAGCAAGTGACTAACAATCTTGTCTCCCAAATGGTTCAGTCCTTCAAATATTTGAGCATATGATTAATTTCATTTGATAACATAAGCTAACTGATTACAATGTATTTGATTACTTTAGGTATGTGCTTAGATGTTTGCAGGATTGATTCTAAGTACTTAGAATGCTCTGAAAGTAATGTCTCCTATTTATTTCTATGGAAACTACAACAGATACAAAGAGCATAATAACACTGTTAGATAGATTGTATATTCAGTTACAAAACACTATCTTTCAACATAGTCAGTCACCACCATTATCTATCCATTTTCATCAGCAATGAATCTATTAGTCCGCTTGTTATGTTCATAAAAATCTGCAACAGTGGAGGTGATCCACTGTTACTGTTGCCACTGCTGAAATGCACTTCTTCACTGTGCTCACATCCATTTTGATCTCCATAAATCTTCAGCAAGCATCAATAAATATCAGTGGGTGACATTTTTTCCTCGAGGAGAAATTCAGCAGTACACCTTTGTTCCATATGCACTTCCGTGTCAGACACCTTTTTATCAGACTGCCCCTCTGCTGACACTTGACACACAGCAACAAGACAGAATATCAGTGGGAGGGTTCAACCTCTACTGCCATACCATCAGCATCCACCTCTGATGCTGTGGGTTGGCATCAGAAATTAGGAAGCATCATGTTCCGAGCAGCACTCATAAGTAATGAAGGGTATATGAAAAGAAACAGGACAATCATTAATTTATTTCAGTAAATGTAAAGAAAAAGAAAGGAATTTTGGCATTTGGTGGGAGAGAAATCAAGGTAAAAGAAAAAGAGAAAAAATGGTTTTCACACGTAGTACAAAATATTGAAAGGTTTATGAAAACAGTCAATCGTGTAACTTCAAAGTGACAGTTCCTAACTAATTTTTTATTGCAGGCTCAAATCTAATATCAATTAAAACTATTAGCTAAAGTTGGTAATTTCTGTCATTCTATAAAAGTCCAGTGAGAAAGAAAAATGATTTCTACTATGTCATTGTCCAATCTCAAATATGGCACAACATGAATGTCTGTTTGTATTCAGGTGTTGATTTGGGGCTCTTCATAATCCAGAACATGGTTTACATAAAATAGGTTGACATACATATTTAATGATGTTTCCAAAACCAGAAATTAACTCCAAGTAATACAATAAAAAGGCTGGTGCTACATGGAAAGTGGAATACTTTTCTTTCACATTTTCTTTTGATGCAGAAGTTACATTATTTTTGTCTTTTGCTTAATTTCTTACTTACTTCATTGAATTCTGGAATTTATTCAAAAGATGACCATCTTGTATTTTATTTTATTTTTTTAAGCTAAAGGAGTGTCAAATAATTTTCTTGCATTAATTCATTGTCCATGTGTGGAATATCTTCCAGCCCAAGTTTGGTCTTCATGTCATGGCCATCTGCTTCTGATAATCTAACTTGCAAATGGAAACAATCAGTGTATTCTTTCCATCTTGAAGGGAAATCTTATTTACATGATTATTCTGTGACATGTCTCTCCAGATCACAGTAATCCAGAAAGCCAATTCTGTGTTTTGCTTTCAGTAGCAAGCAGGATCTCTTCTTCAATATCTTACTTACATCTGAATGATCATGAAACTTCTGGTAATTTCTCTAGCCCACCCTCATCAGAATATTTTTTGTAATAAAATATTAAAAAGTATTTTTATTACACATCAGTGAGATGCTATTCTGAAACTCTTCTGGATAGTAGAGCAGGCTGGATCAGAAGATTTTAAGAATTACTTTCTTCATTTTCCCATACATCTTGGTGTCTTCCCATGACTATCAAGTTGTTTACAATTTATATGGATCTTAGGTAGATCAGAGAAAAAGCCTAGAAAGTCAGAAAGTTTCAGGTATTTCTTAAAGGTCTGAGAGAGAGTACAAGAACTTATTATAGGAAAATATAATCACATTCATATAGTTTGTTGGGTGTCTTTTTTTTTTTTTTTTTTGTATAATGGAGGCAAAGTATGGAGCAGTTTTCTGTATATCACTGTACTGAAGTGTTTTGGAAAACATCAGATTCATGGAATCATAGAATCACAGAATGGCTTAGGTTGGAGGGGACCTTAAAGAGCACCCAACCTTAAGCCCCTGCTATGGCTTAGATGCCACTCACCAGCTCTGGCTGCCCAGGGCCCCATCCAACCTGGCCTTGAGTGCCTACAGGGATGGAGCATCCGCAGCCTCTCTGGGCAGCCTGTGCCAGTGCCTCACTGTCTCTGAGTAACTAATTTCTTCCTAACACCTAACCTAAATCTCGTCTCTTTCAGCTTAAACCCAAACCCCCTTGTCTTATCAGGTTGATATTTACCTTTAATATCAGCGATTGGACTGGGTTTTAGCACAATTGGCCAAATGTAGTAACACAAATTGTTAATAATTTTTAAACATCTTAAAGGAAGAACTGTTTTTTTCAGTTACGAAATAAACCCTAAAAATTATAGCTGTGTGTGTTTTCTAACATATCTATACATCTGCTTCAGGAGAAAGGCAGAATTTCTACACAGCAATTAAGGTTATTGTTGTAATATCTGAACAAATTTGGCCATTTCTCTGGTATTGTTTGGATAACGTAAATATTTTTTTCAGTAGAGGATTTTTTTCTCTTTTCTTCTAAGGTACCAATGAAATGTCCCTCTGGGAATGTTTGACTTCATTTTCAAGATAAATTGAGCAATTACCACAGGTGATTTGAAGGGCAATGGGTTTGTGTGTTTCTAAGAAAAAAGAAAGATTACTATACATTACTCCAAGTCAAGAAAATAAAAAGAAAATGAGTCCTGTGAAAGAGAAGTCTAAAACTTTCTATCATTTTTTTCTGCATTTTTAAAGTCATATTTACATAAATTGTGTTGTGAAAGATTCATATTCCTTTTTCTTTCTGAGATTTGGACAGAAGCCTAGTGGATTCCAATACACGCAGATTTGCCTTCCAGAAGGATGTCATCAGTCATTCTGTATCTTCATTATTGTGGGAAATAGTCATTTTTAAAAAGATGACCATCATAAAATCCTAAAATTGATTCCAAATTTACTTGAAAGAGTGGACTAAAAATACTTCTTTTTATAATGTATTAGCAGTATACATGTTAGTAAGGGAGAAGAATATGGGCAATAAAATTCTTAAATCTTTGCTCTTAGTTCTCATTTTCATTCCAAACAAT
Source organism: Odontophorus gujanensis (assembly GCA_013399175.1). Taxonomy (NCBI): domain Eukaryota; kingdom Metazoa; phylum Chordata; class Aves; order Galliformes; family Odontophoridae; genus Odontophorus; species Odontophorus gujanensis. The sequence continues at coordinate 95,396 of VXAB01006845.1, read as the reverse complement.
AATAGAAGGAAGGTTTTTAGTCTCCAACAATTCTGCCAGGAATGGGAAGGATAGTCCTATGATCTTAAAACTGTACAAGCTGCTCAAAACTTTATGAGACTGCATCTGGGAATCAATCAGCTTTTCCATTCATACCTACTTTTAATGGGCATATTTTTTCTGCAATAAAAAAACATTTCCTTCAATATAGTAATGTTTCCTCTGAATATTTCTGCTTGGATGACATAAAGTGAGCTATTTGTGATTTTAGGAGGCAACGTGAACATGCAGTTGAAACTCAAGGTAAATTACATTCATGTTGTGAATTGCAAACACTTTTTTTAAAAAAATTTCCACTTCCATTCTCTGATAGAAGGTAACCCTTCTACAGCTCAATACAGAACTTTTCTCCAAACATACAAAAGTGTCCAGAAATAAGAGAATCAATATAACTAAATTGTAAGGAAGTAGCAATTAAAATTCATTAATTAAATAACTGTTTATTTAACTGTTTATTTAATCATTTATTTAAGTGCATTGAAAAGTGAAAATTTCAGAGAAGCTGAAACTGATTGAGATTATCACTCCTGTAGGTTGATTATTACATCTGGTATCTGTAGTCTGTAATTGTACTTTGTTTAGAAACACTAAATGTGAAGAAATTTTAGACTTTTTTGAAGAAATTGGAAATGGTGAGAGCTGTTATAGAGATTATGAAAACTCTGTGAACCATTATTCACTTTTTGTGAACTCATCATGTGTCAGATTTATCATTTGATTTTTATTATCATTAAAAGAATAATAATTTAGTAAAGAAAAATTACTAATGTTATAAGTAAAAATCAGAAAAATTATTGCAAGCAGAGGCTGATTTGGAAAGGATTATATGAATTGAAAAAGAAAAAAAAAAAGGTTGGTTTTTTTTGTTGTTGTTGTTGTTTTTTTGTGTAGTGAGGATATTAAAGCTTCAAAGAAATAGGATGAGAAAAATACAGGCAATAGTAAAAATTGTAGGAATACCAGAAATAAGAAAATGAGCATCCTAGTTACAAAGAAGCCTGAATTTTAAGTAGTATCGGTATCGTGTTATTGTTTATTTTCTAGAAGTTTGCACTTTTTACTGTCATCCCATTGTTTTTCATCTCTTCTCATCCTATGTATTAATATTTTTTTGTAACCGTCTTCATCCTGAACCTTCTGTCAGGATATGTGTATTGGTACTTTCTGGATGCAGTGATCTTTATAGAATCATAGAATCATAGAATTAGAAGGGATCTTTAAAGGTCATCTAGTCCAACTCCCCTGCAATGAACAGGGAAACATCAAAATCAGAAGAAGGGAGGAGACCAAGCTCCTCCTGATGGGTGGGAGTTACCAATATCCTAATCACTTAGTACATTTTTGAGATCTTCAATATAAGTTTGCATAATGCAAAATATTTAGAATGTAACCACAATCGACAGTAATTTAATTAAATGTCTTATTGCATATGAAGACAATTACTAGATTTTTTTTTAATAATAAAATTAAAAAATGAAATTTGATAACCTCTTTTTGCTTTTCTACAATGAAATCTTGTCATGCTTGAAATCTGTGTGTGTTAGTCAAAATGTGCCTCTATCGCTGATTCTCCTATACTATGCCGGTGATCCAGAGGAATTTCTTGTTATGTGAGGTGCAATATTAGTCATCCACATTGTCCTATCAAGCAAGAAAATTTTCCCATGGGAAGACAGTTCAACATATTCTTATTGTGTAGAGGAAATACTTTTGTACAAGATTTTGGTAAAGCATGCGATTGGTAACAGCTGTTTTGATGCACAGAAAAGTCTCCCAGCTCTTGTTTTAAGGCCCAGAAGATTCATTATATGAACAATACCAAAACCACCTGAACATTTAACTGCTAATAACTAAATGTCTATGCTTTGATTCTACTCGTCCACTGCATAAATTTTCCAGTGGTCACTGCATCCATTACTTTTTCTTCGTGTATTTCTACTTCGTGCACCTTGTGATTGAGAAAGATATTTGGAAACTGAGATAATGTAATCAAAATAATTTGACATTATTTAAGCATATAGTTTCAAATCTTTATTTTCATTCTTAGAGTATATCCTATGTTCTGAACAGATGTTGCAAAAGCAACTTTAAGTTTCTTAGCATATCTAGATGTTTTATTGGGACTTCTGAAAAGAGTCTGGTAAAGAGAAAAACGGGTTCCCCATTCAAAATTAGCATTCAAATCCCCAGATCATGAATTTATTACATTAAATTCTGCTTAAAATTGAGAGGAAATTGTATAGTAGTAATCATAATATTTATTTGTAGATTACAGTAGTCTTGCAATATATGGTGAGTTCATAATGAAGGAATGCACGAATGCTGTACTTTATGGTTCTGCACTGTTATTTCTTCCATTAGTTTTTGGTAGATTTGTGGTCAGGTTTCACACATTTTCAGCAGAAACTGATGAAATTTTCCACCTATGGAGACAGAGGGAGAAGTTCATTTGCTACTATATAGATTTCTGGTGACATTTTAGGTACCAGCATTACTATTAGCTGGTTTACTTGTCTATCACACTTGTCTATTACTTATCTAACACATGTACATCAAGCGGGAATATCTCACAAAAGACTTGCAAGAAAACCTTCACATTTTGCAGGGACAGGTAGATGGGTTAAACAAATGTCTTTCCAGGTTGGTTTCTCAGAGTAATTTTATATTATACCAGGAAGACTTAATTTCTTTCTAAAACTATATCACTAGTCTTGCTTTAGTAACTGGTTTAGGAAAAGAACAAAATCTACACCACTGAACAAAGGAACTGTTATAAGATTTTCTAGACCTCATTCCAGTGGATTGAGAACTAATACTCCATGTTCCCTAATTATGTGTTTGGTAACGGGCTGAGTATGGCCATTCTTTGGATATTTTAACTGCTCCCTTCTTACAGAACTTATCATGAGTACGACACTGTTATTTTTTGCTATTTAAAAATGCTTGACTAGGTCAAATCTGTGAATTTTCCTCATATCAGTAAGAAGCATCCAGTTGATTGGTGGCTTGTTTTCACAACAGTTATTTAAGAACAAGTCATAATTCTGTCCAAAACTATTTCTCCTGCCCATGTCATGAAGCAAGAATTGGGAATTTCTGTCTGATTTTTTTAGTCCTTGGGAAAATAAATATAATGCAAAGTAGTTCGGTAACTCTTATTCTCTCTGTCCATTATTGTTCATGATAAGGTTCAGAATAGACAATTTCTTTCTGAATTGTAATCCAGTTGATGTATTTTGTATTTCAGACATGTTTTATAGTCTTAAAGAAAAGATGTAAGGAATTATTACACCACCAAAAAAGAAGCTTTCTTTACTTTTTAGAGAGATAGCCTGACTTTTTTTTTATTTGAATTACCAAAATCAGTTGAGAACCTAGAAGTTGTATGTCAAAAGTGTTTATGATGTGCTAAGTATTTTGTCTTTAATCTAGTGGTATGTTAAGTAAAAATTATCATATTTTAGTATTGATGAATTTGCTTAAATCAGTTTCGGAAGTTTTTCATGTACATCAATGTTAGAAGAAAATCTGATGTTGTTAATATGACATTCTTATTCAGTCATAATGGGGAAAAAGACAAATATTGAACTCAAGGGTGGATGGATGTTATACAGATTTTTCCCTGCCTCACATGAAATGTACAAGATGTAACAGTGAAGCAAACTGAAGAAACTAATGCTTATGTGCTTTGTTGCATCTAATAGGCAAATGCATGAATGGAAAAAAAATATTTGTGGGAGTTTTTTTGTGTATTGCCAAGTTGAGGAAACTAAAGGTTGCTTAAGGATAACACGGAAAAGATTACCAGCTAAAATTTTGAAAATACAATAAATTTATATTTTAAATGATCATATCATTCTTAAGAAGAGCAGCATTAGATTAAGAAATCCAGCTAAAATTCAAGCTCCTTAGGAATGTATCAGGGTCAGCTTCAGAAATGTGGTTTAAAGTACTTGGGTTTTGATCATGTTATATTTTATTTTCTTAGGAATGGCAAAATTCTATTCAGAAGAATGCAGGACTTGCATTTATTGAGCTCATCAATGAAGGAAGGTAATTAATTTTAAAGCTTTTGAAAAAGTAGCCATTTTGTATTTATTCCGTTGGGTGATAATACTTCTTCACCATCTGTTCCCAAAAAAATGTGAAAGGGCCATATTAATTAAGAGATTTATTGTATAGATACTTTATATAGCAAATATTTAATTTAGAAATGTACAAATTCTTTTATTTTTGTTTATTGGCAGAAAAAATAAGAGACCAAATGAATTGTATAGATGTTCGGATGTATTTGGGAACTTAACCACCATTTTCCTGATCAACACAGTTGTTTTACCCAGACAGTCCAGAGAGCCCAATCTGTAAACCCATCTGCTGTTCCATCTGTTTTAGAAGCACAGCATTTATTGTACAGATGCACTTCTTTATCCTATCAGTTCATGAGGATTTTATCTAGAATTTCTGGTCTGATTTTAATCCTGTAAAACATGAGACATCATGTTTGTAAGATCTGACTGCTTTTGCAAATTGTTAAGGTACTTTATTATCAATCCTCAAGTACTTTTAATGCTATATATGTTTTTATCCTCTACGCTTTGTAATGTTTGTCAGTTCTTCCACTCAGCCAGCTGGGCAGCAGTGGGGACTCTAAGGCCAAGCTGGTAGTGGAATGCCAAAGACAAGTGCAGCCACTTGTGTAATTTGTGTCACATCTATTGGTCAGTAAATTAAATCCATACAAGTCTAGATGTTTTTATATGAGCAGCTGAAATATATATATCAGAATATGCCCCTAGAAGAGATTTTGGTTTTTTATGTGTTTCTCTTCCACAGACAGCATGTTATTACCAAGAGTGAAGTATCAAATCTTCTCTTTGTTATAGGATATATTTTTTTGTATGTAGCTGGTATTTCAGAGGTGAAACCATGCACTCATTTCAGAAACTAGAAAAAAATAGACAACAGAACATTACTATCTGGAAAACTGGGACNTCTCTTTGTTATAGGATATATTTTTTTGTATGTAGCTGGTATTTCAGAGGTGAAACCATGCACTCATTTCAGAAACTAGAAAAAAATAGACAACAGAACATTACTATCTGGAAAACTGGGACACGTGTCTTTATACTCAGTTTTTGGGTGGTGTAAATTGTCTTAAATTCCCTACAGACACTGAAGTTACACTACAATTGTAGCAGCTTGAAATGTAATCTTTTCAGTGGAAATTATTTTTGCTGAAACTGTCCATTTCAGTTCACCCCATAATAGGGCTCACCAGAGTGAGTTAAATACTGCATATTATTCAATAAATATTACATAATAATAGATTGAATAAATATATTATGTTCTTGGATAGTAGTAGAGAATCTCATTTTTGTTTCTCAGTATGCCTAATGAGTCTAGATGTTACTGCATACTCAATCTTGATAAAATGCTCGTTCAGAACAAATAGCACATCTGCATATTGTTAACAGTTAAGTATTAAGGTATCAGTGGATCATCTTCAAAATGAGGTAATATTTAAGAACTGTTGCTTAAATGCAATCAAAGGACTGTCTAATCAAACTGCCCTTAGACACATGTTCCTCCATATACTTTTGTCATAAACATGTCTTAGAACAAGTGTGTGCACATTGCTAGAATGCTCCTCTATGCAATCAGCCCATCCGTTTTTAATTTATCCTTTTGGGGATAAAGATAACAGTCTTTTAACTGGAAATTGTTATAAATATTTATTCTACTTAATAGCTAAACTTGTGAATGCAATTCATCAATCATAGCTAGGGAATGCAATTGTGCAACTGTCAACAATTAACAAGACATAAACAGTTGATGAATGTGCAGCTGAATTAAAGTGCTCCCTAGGATAACCTGAAATTATAAACTGGATCATTTAGAAGAATCTAACAAAGGATCTGTATAATTAAAACAAAGCAGGGTTAATGGGATGTAAAATTGCATATAATCGCTGTGCAATAATGATTGAATTTTAAATTATAAAAAGTAAAATGAAGATTATTTTTAAGGACTTTCTGGGTAATATTTTGGGGGACCTGAATAATAAATCAACAGTTCTGAGCAAGATTTTCATTTGAGAATAGAGGGTAAGAATTAGGTATAATGTGGCAGGTCTTAATTTTAGAATATGCAGTTAAATGTCAGTCTGTTCAGATATGTGCATGCTACAAAGTGATTTTCTGAGTACCTAACTTTTGTTTGTGTGTTAAAATCATTTGAATACCTTTCTGATCTTTGATTTTATTAGAAATGTTCTGAAACAAAATATTTAAAAGAGTTGAGTAAAACATAGTAATTTTTTTAAAAATTAACAGGTATTTTCATGTCACTTTAATAAATTGTGTTTACATTTTAAATCTGGTGCTTTAATCGGTTTATATATCTGGTTTTTCTCATTTTATGCAATGTTTTGCTATGAAGGTCTGAATTACGCATATTTGTAGCACTGAGAGTATAAACAATCTGATAGAGCTTTGTTGATTAGTCCTGAATTGTGTTCTGTGTATGTTTTCTAAAAAGAACACTGCGAAGTTAGATTTTCTCATTTATAAACTAAAGATACTAATTGTTTACATCAGATAATTATGATAAAAATAGGTTACAATACAGAATACTATGTGTTTGTGATTACTAAATTGTACAAAAAAATCTGTTAAAAGAGTTACAGTTTAACTAGAGTTGTAATATAACAGGAGTATCTGACTACAGATATAAGTTAATACGGTCAAGAAAAAAATATATATATGCGAACACATTTAATTTCAGAGTGTAGAATAGCACCATTTATAATATCCTTGAAAGATTTAGCGACATGCTGCTTATGATTTTGAACTCTGAGTTTCTTTTATCAGTCTCATGCTATTAATATGTGATGCTGAGTACCACACATGTCAAGAATTTCACTGATAGCAGCTTAATTAGTATTCTAGATTTACATTGGAGTATACACACAAGAAGCCTTCTTAAATTATGAGTTGGATGCGTCTGCACTGTTGGCTGTAAAAGAGGACATGGAAGGAGTTTGTTTAACTAGGAATGATGTGGATGGGAGGTGACAACCCACCTTTAAGTGGGCTGATGATGGACAAGATCAAAGGAAAAAGGGTGCAGGGTGACAAGAACAAGAGAAAATAGGAAAAAATACCTCAAGTAAATATGTGAACAGCATACAGCCTGAAAATAAGCAGGAGAAACTAAGTCTGTATTCAATTACAAAATTATGTCAGTGAAATAAATGAGATTTGGTGGAATAACCTACTCTAAATGACTGAAGTGCTTTGGTGGACACATGTGGGCATATACAGAATAAGGTCAAGAAAGGCTAAGACTCAACTGGAAATAAGACGTGGAGAAAGTATCAAGAACAACAAAAGCTTCTGCTTCTCCATTCTCTACTCTGCCCTGGTGAGGCCTCATCTGGAGTACTGTGTCTAGTTCTGGGCTCCCCAGTACAAAAAAGACAGAGATCTCTTGGAAAGAGTCCAGCGGAGGGCCACAAAGATGGTGAAGGGCCTGGAGGATCTCCCCTATGAAGAAAGGCTAAGTGAACTGGGTCTCTTTAGCCTTGAGGAAAGAAGACTGAGAGGGGACCTGATCCAGGTTTATAAATATCTGAGGTGTGCGGGACAAAGTGGTGAGGCCAGACTCTTTTCAGAAGTGTGTGGAGACAGGACAAGGGGAAATGGACAGAAACTGCAGCACGAATGTGCGCAAGAACTTCTTTACGGTGAGGGTGATGGAGCACTGGCACAGGCTGCCCAGGGGGGTTGTGAAATCTTCTCTGGAGATATTCAAGACCCGCCTGGATGCCTACCTGTGCAACCTGGTGTAGGGAACCTGCTCTGGGAGGGGGGTTGGACTCGATGATCTCTAGAGGTCCCTTCCAACCCCTATGATTTTATGATTCCATGATTCTAGTAGTAAAAGGTTGAACAAGCAAAATCTAGCCTGTTACTTAATTGAGTGGATGATATAGTGACAGATAAGACTGGGATGCTCAATGCTTTATTTTTCTTAGCTTTCACCAAACCCCTGTGTTTTTGAAAGAGTTCAAGGAGGAGAACTACCAGTAGTGCATGAGAATTAAGGATTCCATGAGAGAAATTGTCCCGTAGAAGTCCATATTACCTGATGGAATATAATGTATAGTAATGAGAGTCTTGCAAGGGGTCTTACTGTCATCTCTGAAAGATCAAGGAAACTGACAGAGCTCAATGATGCTTCAAGAAAGACACATACTCAAAATAGACGAAAAAGGCAGAGAATTATAAGCTTGTCTGCTTCTCTTCTGTCTCTCTGAAAATCACACAGCAAGACCTTTTGAAGAACTTCTGACCATATGAAGGAGAAAGTGACTGGACAGAATCAACATGGGTTTAACAAAGAAAGCTAAATCATCTCTCACCAACCTGTTTGTCTTTTATGATCAAACAAGTCGATTTGTAGAAAGGAGGAGAGCAGTAGAAGGCCTTTACCTTGACGTCAGCAAGGCTTTCATTCTGTTTCCCACAAAACTCATGTATCACAATAAGAATGCTGCAGTCTGGATGGGTGGGCAACTACACATGTAGAAAAATGGGTGTATGATTGGATTCCAAAGTTTGTGGTTAGCTGGTAGCATTTTACCTTGATGCCTTTGACAAGTGGAGTATCACAGGGGTCTATCCTGTCTCAGAGATAGATGTTACAGATAATTATCTGTTGTTCACTCAGATTTAGGTTACTCCCCTGATTCTACTTTCTTTTTTTCTTCACCTTTTATGTTTTCACAACACTAATATATTAAGAGATGATTTTTTCCTTTCATTTAAAATCTTCTTTTTTTTTTNTGAGGAAAGAAGACTGAGAGGGGACCTGATCCAGGTTTATAAATATCTGAGGTGTGCGGGACAAAGTGGTGAGGCCAGACTCTTTTCAGAAGTGTGTGGAGACAGGACAAGGGGAAATGGACAGAAACTGCAGCACGAATGTGCGCAAGAACTTCTTTACGGTGAGGGTGATGGAGCACTGGCACAGGCTGCCCAGGGGGGTTGTGAAATCTTCTCTGGAGATATTCAAGACCCGCCTGGATGCCTACCTGTGCAACCTGGTGTAGGGAACCTGCTCTGGGAGGGGGGTTGGACTCGATGATCTCTAGAGGTCCCTTCCAACCCCTATGATTTTATGATTCCATGATTCTAGTAGTAAAAGGTTGAACAAGCAAAATCTAGCCTGTTACTTAATTGAGTGGATGATATAGTGACAGATAAGACTGGGATGCTCAATGCTTTATTTTTCTTAGCTTTCACCAAACCCCTGTGTTTTTGAAAGAGTTCAAGGAGGAGAACTACCAGTAGTGCATGAGAATTAAGGATTCCATGAGAGAAATTGTCCCGTAGAAGTCCATATTACCTGATGGAATATAATGTATAGTAATGAGAGTCTTGCAAGGGGTCTTACTGTCATCTCTGAAAGATCAAGGAAACTGACAGAGCTCAATGATGCTTCAAGAAAGACACATACTCAAAATAGACGAAAAAGGCAGAGAATTATAAGCTTGTCTGCTTCTCTTCTGTCTCTCTGAAAATCACACAGCAAGACCTTTTGAAGAACTTCTGACCATATGAAGGAGAAAGTGACTGGACAGAATCAACATGGGTTTAACAAAGAAAGCTAAATCATCTCTCACCAACCTGTTTGTCTTTTATGATCAAACAAGTCGATTTGTAGAAAGGAGGAGAGCAGTAGAAGGCCTTTACCTTGACGTCAGCAAGGCTTTCATTCTGTTTCCCACAAAACTCATGTATCACAATAAGAATGCTGCAGTCTGGATGGGTGGGCAACTACACATGTAGAAAAATGGGTGTATGATTGGATTCCAAAGTTTGTGGTTAGCTGGTAGCATTTTACCTTGATGCCTTTGACAAGTGGAGTATCACAGGGGTCTATCCTGTCTCAGAGATAGATGTTACAGATAATTATCTGTTGTTCACTCAGATTTAGGTTACTCCCCTGATTCTACTTTCTTTTTTTCTTCACCTTTTATGTTTTCATAACACTAATATATTAAGAGATGATTTTGTCCTTTTATTTAAAATTTTTTTTTTTTTTTTTTTTTTTTTTTTACAGAATTTCCTCTTTTTAAATAGCAGGAGTTATCTGATCATAATACAAATGTGAGGAAACACAAGACTGCATTTCTTCTCACATTTAAATTATAACCTTCATTTCCATAGTTTTATCTCTGTACTTAAGTCTGGTTTCTGCCCATAGCAATGAAAATGTACACTTTTACATATTGACCTACCTGGACCTCCAAATATTTTTAAAATTCACAGGCAGGCATCTTCTTTTGAACCCTGTTGCACTGAGATTTTTCATTAATTTCGTGGAAAGAGTGGCAGAATTTTTAAAAAGACAAAATTTGTGTTTCTTTTAATTTAGATGAAATGCTGATCAAATCCTGAATGAATTGTAGTAATGACTTAAACTGCATTCTTTTCATATTACCTCAACTGCGATTGTTATAATTTCATAAAATTTTCATAAAACTTTCTCATGGACATCTATTGCAGTTTGGCAGTTCTGATGTTTACTTCGTGGTAAATGAGCTCACAGTCATTATTCATTGTCTGCAATTCTTAAATGCTTAAGCTCAGTGTTAGAGGGTATATCAGTGATGCCATATTTGATTTATGATGTGCAATTGTAAATGGATGTGTAAGAATACCTTGAAGAACTCATTTAGTAGTTGGGTCTACGCACACATGGAGAAAGGATGGTATTCATGTTTCTCTGTAGACAATGGCCTTGATCACAGGAACCCTGAGGTTAGGAGAGGGTACTGAATCATCTAGGAATGCTTGATACGTTCTACTTAGACATCATGAGTACCACAGAAAGATGTGCAAAGGATTCCAGCCTTACCTGCAAAATCCAATGTATGGCTATCCAGACAAAAATTAGAGCTGAGATAAAAATATAAATATACGTATAAAACTAAAATAAATATATATTTAAATAAACATGTAAATACAATATACCTGTAATAATATAAATAAATCTATCTATATGTAGATATAAGCACAAACATGTTCAATCTTTCTCTCTTTAACAGCTGAACTCTGTTGTGGCATGATTCACTGAATGTAACTTGATCTGTATCTATGCTCCACCTGAGCTGTGAGATTGAGGTCCCTGTTACATGCTTCTTTATAATTCCATATTCTCTACTACAGCTATCTTTACTGTTTGGAAATGTTCTGGGTTTTTTTTTTTTTTTTTTTGTTTTTATATATATTTTGTCTGAATGAGAGAAAATATATTAAATAGATCCCTTGTAGTCAACTCTAAGTGATACTCAGTCTTTTACAGTTTCTGTGGTATTTCTGAGACAATAGTTGCCCTCCAAAAAGTTTATCTTGCTATTGTGTTTGTTTTGCAGACCAGTAGCTGCTTTTGCATGTTGTACTTTCAAAATTTTCTCTATTAAATTCTTAATCATGTTCCTCTTGCAAGAAATCAGACCCCTGTGCCAGACATTACCATCCAAATTTTATGGGAATTTACTTTTGAAGTACTTATAACATCACTTCACTGTGCAGAACTTGGAACTGTTCAAGTAAGGCCAATTTATAGGTACCAACTTCGATTATAGGTTTCATTTCTTATGAATTCCATTAAGAGTAGTAATTGTCAAAACAACTGTGTTTGGTGAAAAGCAAAATATTTTCAGGATACTTCTTGGAAAAAATCAAGCTGTGGGCATCTGATGAAAGTAAGTCAGAGAAACATCTGTTTCCCTGGACATGTGATCTGGCAGAACTTCAGGAATGAGTAGAGGAAGCAAGACCTTAGTTAAATTATAACAAATGTTCATTTTGTAATCTGTTTTGGAAGTTGCTGCTCAGGAATGATCTGTGTTCTTAGTTTATCTCAGATAAAAGAAACACTGGTAACATAAGCAGAATTGTTTTATCTAGCAGTGTAACAGCTAAGAGTCCTTTTTCTACATGTTTAAGATTATTACTAAGAATAACTGACTACAAGATAGAAAGTCATCATAGAATAGTTGTCGAAATAAAAGTTTTCATCCTTCACTTTTGGTAGGTCTAAAAATAGCTCTGCTTGTCACAAGCTATCCCAGTTCACATTTAAATGTTTCGAACCATTTTATGGTCTTTACAGGTTTTCAAGACAGTTTGGATATAGTCTTGTAATTGTCTCTTTCTCCAAAATTCTAAAAAAAATTGTCCCACGGTCTGATCATTTACTGAGTAATTTAGAATGTGGAACTCGACATCCAGGCTTTTTAAACCTTGTGTCTGAAAGACTGGGTCTTCTAATTATTTACATGTGCTTTTTCACATCTCGCTTTAAACTAAGTTCAACATAGGTTTTAAAGTAACCTTACTGAGGGAAAGTTGAGGAAAGCAAGCCACATAAATTTACAATAAGTTCTTGCCTACTTGTAAGCAACATTTGCAAATAACTCATATTAATGAATCAGTATGTCCTGAGACATTGTCTCAGTCTGCTCTGTCACAATCTGAGGCTTTAGTTTTAGGTGAAAAACAGCCTGCTCTGTACTTGCATTCCAACAGACATTGCAGCCTCATCATGGTTATTTTACAGCACTGGCATATCTAAATTCTCATTTTCACTTCTATTTTCTATATATTCAGCTGAAAATTTCACACCTCTCTGTACAGAAAACTCATTTTGCCATAGACATGTACCAGGATTTGAGTCACAAGTGACCACATAATGCTTTGTTGGTAAATTCCTTACTTCAAGTCCTTTGATTCCGTTTAAAAACAAATCAAGCTCATTTCCTAGTAACAGAGCTTTAACCATGCTTCATGCATTTGTTAACATCAACATACATCAATCTTGTCTTGACAAAAAGAAATCATAAGTTAATGTTTCATTAGTACTTGTGCGTAGCTAAGGACTAATTGTGTGGGGATCAGTAAGATCAAAGAACCAAATTAATTACATCTGAACACTAGTCCACCTACAAGTCTTCTGAAGATGGTTAATGCAGGATGAAGATTACAAGAGTAAATGGGAACAGTGGGTATAAATTCAGTGACAATAAATGTTCAGTTGTCAATGATAAGGAGATGTCACTAAAGAACATCTTTTATTTCCAAAGTAGAGTAAAAGTGGTACTGCTCTCAAATTAAACATTTTCCCTCTGTTTAGCAAATATAAATGCATTTCTACACCTTACATTGTTTGCTGTCTCCAACACAATATAATGGCTTGGGAAAGATGCAGAAAACGGTCTTTTCCCCAAAACTGAGCACTGTACAGAAATTTGTGGATAGAGAACATAGTTGGGCAGTTGTCTGAAATATCAACCAGAATATAATGGATGGGTTTCAGACTTACACTAACAACACTGTATGACAGTATTATTATAAAATATTTACATATTACTTTATATAATGTGACAGTATGAAAAACTGAGGTCTTATTCTTGAGCGTATGTGACAAAGACTTTGTTCATCTTCTGAAAATATCTGAGGGGGCAAAAGACCAGTCTATCACTGACTTTTTTAAAATTATTTTTACAAAACTCTAGAAGATAGACATAAGCAAAAGGAAAGTACTACTCTACTCTAGAATTGCATCAGAAAATGTATTTCCACTGAGATGAGGCAGAATTAATGTTACTTTGTAAATACTGCTGAGAATTTGTCTGGAACACTGCTGCCAGTTTTGACTGTGCTCTGCCAGAAAAGGTTAAATTAGTCTGTGACAAGTACAACCCAAAAGGCAATCTCTTTTGTGAGATAACTGTGGTTATACAAGAAATGTTAAAGACAGTTGATTTATTTAGCCTAGTAAAGTAGGGATAGATGGAATATCAGGTCATGAGAAAGAACAATTAGGTAAAGCTAAGGCAAACATTTGCATAAAAATGAAACAGTAAAGATTACTGAAGAGTACATTTGGATTAGAAAGAGTTATAGCCTTCAGAGGGCTTTCCAAAGGTGTGCTAGAGACAAAATAATTAATTGCATTTCCATTTCATGAACTAGATTTCATGAAAATATATTTCATAAACTAAATACAGTTTAAGAAAAGTATGTATAGCGTGTCTGCATGTTGTAGTGAAGGAGTGAGTTTGCAGGTCTTTTTCCATTTCTCTTACTTGCAGTGCTCAAAGGAAACTTTTTTGTGTGTATTAGCAGTCTTCGATACTACTGAAGCATGAGATTTTTCCTGGTTTGGGATCCTTCCTGAGTAATTTCTACAGTGTGTTTTTGATTTTTTTTTTTAATGACAGTCCACAGGATAGTCATAAGCACTTGTTCTCTTGCCAGAAAAGTCTGAGCTTTCTTTTATTTTAGTCTCATGCTAAGCATGTGAATGAGTTAGTAGGATTCAAAAATGATAAGGGCATTACCATGTGTGCTCATGAAATGTAACCCAGTTAAGATAACATGATGAGTTATGCTGTATCTGTATGAATTTAAGATTCACTTGGGGTTAGCTGGCTATGATTTTATTCAGGTAAAACACTTCTGCCATCTTTTGCATAGTAGAAAATTTCCCTCTCCTGAAGGCAACCAACCTAATTACCTGGGGTAGTGAAAAGTTCAAGGTCTTGAATGCCTACTTTGCCTCAGTCTTTACCAGCAAGACTGGCCTTCACGAATGCCAGGTTTCATAAGCCAGGCTGAATGGCTGGAATAAGGAAGGTGTACCTCTGGTGGAATAATACTTGAGCAAACTGGACATTTGCAAGTGTATTGGACCTGATAGGATGTACTCACAAGGACTGAGGGAGCTGGCAGATGTGATTGCAGGGCCACTGTCTGTAATCTTTGCAGGAAGTTTGAGCAGAAAATAGGCGAGTGAAAGGCAAGATAATAATATGAGTGCTGTAGACAATTTTGATGCTGTGCTCAGGCATACTCATGGGTTCCCTCTTTCTTTTCATTGTCTTGATTCTGGAACTTTGAACCTTGAAGACCCAGAGCATTTCCATCTTATCTGAAATTTAGCTTAGTTTGTCTTATGTGGTGTCCAAAAGTTGCAGCATCTCCAAGTGGTTCAGGGGTCTCAGTCTGTGAAGCACAAAGGTCCATTAGATGGAAATCCATGTGCTCAGTTTTGAAATTCTAACTAGTTGCTCCTTTGTCAAAAATCTCATTTAGTTCAAGAAAATGTTATGTAATCTTAGACTGGAGATGTTGAATGTTCAGTTCAAGTATCTTCTCATAGAATCAAATAGAATCATAGAATAATAGAATCATAGAATGGCTTGGATTGGAAGGCACCTCAAGGATCATCAAGTTCCAAACCCCCCTGCCACACTCAGGGCCATCAACCAAAAGGTTGATTTGGAATGGACCTCAAAGATCATTTAGTTGCAACCTCCCTGCTGTGGGCAGGGTTGCCAACCACTAAACCAGGCACCTGATCAGATTACCCAGGACCCCATCCAGAATGGCCTTGAAGACCTGCAGGAACAGGGCACCCATAATGTCTCTCTGCTACCTGTTCCTGGGTCTCACCATCCTCTCAGTGAAAAAATTTCCACCGACATCAAATTTGAATTTCTCCTCTTTTAGTTTAAAATTGTTTCCCATTGCCCTATTGCTAGACACCTGTACAAATTTGGTTTTTCCTGTTTCTACACATCATTTAAGTACTGGAGGGCTGCAATGAAGTCTCCCCATAGCCGTCTCTTCTCCAAGCTAAACAAGCCCAACTCCTTCAGCCTTTCTTCATAGGTGTGGTGCTCCAGCCCTCATTTCAGAGAATCTTGTTAAAGTTATGAATGCTTATTTGTAATTCATACATCTGAATGCTTAACGTTAATAAAATAGCAAAGTGTGTCTTCAACAGGGTAGATTAAAAAACAAATCTAAATTTTGAAGTGGACAGTGGAAGCACCTTTCAACTTTCAGACTACGCTTTGTCAAAAAGATTTTACTTTTGAGAAAAATAACCAAGAGTTAGATATAAAAAAAAAGGAACCTGTGCAGGGAGCCTGCTTTGGGAAGGGCGTTGGACTCGATGATCTCTTGAGGTCCCTTCCAACCCCTATAATTCTATGATTCTATAAGGACTCATTCAAATCATAAGTATTCATCATGAAACTTTAACCCAAGTTTGTTTGTCGTTGTCTCTAAAGAGAGATCCCAACATTTATGTCTTCCCATGCCACATATCCATATTAAATGTTAGCTCAGAAATAGTATTTCCCTCTTTCACTGCTGTCAGAATACACCAAAGGAGACAAGAATAAGATTCAGGTCTCTCATCTTATAGGTGTAACATCCAGTAATGATGTATTTCATTTCTAATAATCCTGACTGATTTGTAGTGCTTTTAAAGCATCAGACATCAACTTTAAGGTGGGACTGGCTAGTTGTTTCATATTTCTAATATAAGAATCTCTAAATTTGTTTCCCTGATGCTGCAAAAAGGAAAATCCTAGACCACGTGCCAATTTTACTCAAAGATAAACTGTTCTTCCTGATCCTAAACAGATAGTCCTGTCAGATCTTTTCATCCTAAAAGTTACTTCCTCTCTGCTGATCTGAAGAGCAAAGCAATTTTGAATAGAGTAGGCAACCGTAGGCACATAATATAGGGAAAAGAAAATAATTGGTGTCATTGTTCCTGCCCAATAAAGCATCAGAATTATTAACAATGTAGTGTTGTTTATGTTGCAATTTTACTATGTGTATCATGTTATTAGAGGGTTTTTCTAAGTGTTTTACTTTAAGGTCTGTGATTGAAATCCACAATTAATTTTAAATCTTTTTATTTCTTTTTTTTTTTTTTTTAATTTATGATGTAATAAGAAAACTTGAAAATATGCATTTCTTTCATAGTTGTTTAAAAACATTTATTATTTTTCAATTTTATATTTTTACATTTGAATATTTTTATTTAATAGTACAGTGGTGTCAATTAGAGTTTAAGCAGTTGTCTAGATTTTTTAAATGATGTTGCAATATTGAGACTCCTGTGAAAGATAAACTAGAAATATACTTCCATAAAGATATATTCTCTTCAATAAGAAATAGCAAGCTTTTTCCATGTAACGTGATTTCTTTGTGCTCTTGCAAATACCAAAAAGTTTTTATTAAAGTTACATTTGGCAAATAGCCGATTATTGTAGTTATATGATTTTTTTTTTTAAGCAAATTTACTCAAATAACTCATTTGAAGTGCAACAGATACAAAGGCTGATCGTGATTTTTTTTTATTTTAGATTATTATGTCATGCAATGAAAGACCATATAGTGCGTGTTGCAAATGAAGCAGAATTTATTTTGAACCGACAAAGAGCTGAAGATGTCCACAAGCATGCTGAGTTTGAGGTAATCCTGAGAGTTGGTGCATTTTGGTTTTTCTGTTTTCACTCAGTTGTCACCTACACTGTAACCCCACACAATAAAACTTTCTTCTTCCAAGAAAGAAATTTATATTGAAGGCATTTCAAAACTAGTTTTTAAAAGCTTTGGTAAATGTCAAACACAAGGAACTGGTTTAATTTCTCATCTCCTCACTGAAATTAATGAAAACATTTACAGCTTGAAGAAATCCCTTAATCAGAATGTCTTCCAAACTGATATGGCAGACTCTTTTAACTTCACAAAAAACTTTGCTGATTTATTGCAATTGTAATGCAAGCCTCATTACTAATTATTTTTGTTGGATTTTATCAACAGTATATGTAAGTTCAGTATGAAGAAAAAACAGAAAATGCATATAGGCACGTCTCAGAAAGTTAGAATTAATATTTTAGGATATTTTTGGTAGAACATTTTGGATCTCCTTAAACTTTTATACATTATATATTGAAACATTATGATACCTACTTTGTCTCCTAGCTAGGAGTCTTTAACTACTGAAATTAAGATTCTGTTTACATTGCCAGATCTTTTTTAAGTATTGGGAGAAATAACATAGCATCTGGATCCCGTAACTCTTTAATGTCTAGAATTCTTTCTCTTTAAGAGGAGTCAAATTACTTTCTCTTTTTTCATCAAGAAGTATTGTAATTTAAGTTAAATTACTTGAAATGAAGCAAACATACAAGAAAGCTATTTCAAAAACATTTTTTGCACTTCCATGCTTAACATGTTTTTGATGACTCCCTCAGTATTTAGTTCATGTTTTAAAAAGTGCAAATATATTCACAGTTAAAATTTCATTTCTGACAAGACTTTATCCAGTATGGTTTTGCATTTTCATGCCGCCTTTATCCAACACTTTTGTATCACTGTTATTTCCAAATCTGCCTGTTTTTTGTGCACATTTGTATATAAACAAATATACATACAAAATTTCCTTGTATTTTAATTCACAAGTGACTTTCTATTGGGATGAAGATAGACTTATTTAGTGTTGATGATAATAAATAGCTATATCAATTTATTCATCTGTCAGAAAATGTCAACTAGCACCTGGTGGCTAGAAATAGAATCCAGTAATCTTAGTTTTGATGAGGTTTTTATCTCATTGAAACAGCTCTCTTAAATGTACAGTTTGATGTAGTAGTTCTTGTGCTCCTTGACCTAGCTGAAAAGTGTGAGACACAGAGATATCTGTTGTCATTTTGAATACACATAACCTTTACTTCATTCTGTCAGAGCAGACAGCAGACACTAGTCATATGGGATTGCAACAACTTTATTATCAGGCATATACTGGATATTTTGGACTTAGATAAAATCACATTTACAATTAAGTGTGTGTCAGAGTGAAGTTTCATATTGCCTCAACAATAAATAACATTTGATATTTATCAGAGCATCATGCAGTAACCTAAGATGACAACAGAAGATTGAGTTATCTGTTCTTTGAAGAATACATTGAGATATAAGATCTGTCAGAACTCTAGACAAAATGAGAATATTCAATTAACTTCCAGCTTCTGTTAGCAAATAGGATTTAGAATATTAAATAAATTCTCTGAAGGAATAGCCTTAAGTCAGTCTTATTGTCTGGTAAAGAAACTGAAACATTTTCATATATGAAATTTTTCATTATTTTTGTCACGTGAAAAGCCTCAGCTACATGTTTTAGATGAGTATGCTGAAGTCTGAAAGTCATCAAAGAAAATTTAGTGACATTTAGTCTCTGCTAAATATGAGCTTCAAATGTACTTAAATAAGATGACTGTTAAAGTCTGGAAGAATGTTTTATGTATTGTCTTTAATAGCATTAGGTATACAACTGAATATTTTATTATTCATCCTACCTGAAAGTAGTAAGAACAAAGAGATTTCTGGTAGTTTTCTCTTGCATAATTGTAAATCTGACATTTTGTTTTAATAAGCTATATCAGTATAAGTTCTGGGTTTTAGTACATATTAATTGTTGCTCCCAGCAAAACCGAGTGACTGTTTTATTTTTACCCTTTAAACTTTAATTGAATAATTATGGATGAAATCGTTTGGCCCAGACTGCACTGAGTTACTGTGCTGCCCATGTAGCAAGGGAGAGCAGCATATAAATGTTATCCTCCCACTATGGATGTAATCAGGGCAAAGGAAATTCCTCCTAGACTGGTTGTTTCACAGTTAACTTCCATTTTGTTAACCTTTGTAATTGTTGAGGAAGAAAAATGAAAATTTAATTTTACTGTCCAATGAGCTGATGAAATATTAACCTCATTACAAAGGCAGATCATTGTACTAATTGGTGCTCCTCTGTACAAGAAGATAAATTGAAAAATGAATTAACCCTTTATGAATTAGTGCAATTATTATTCTTTTTCAGATAGGTTATTTGAAATAATGGCTATCATGGAAAGACCACTGTTAAAATCTTAGCAAATGGTAATGAAATCTGTATTAAATAGGCAATGTGCAGAAATAGGAAGAATAAAGTACAAGCTACCATGAGTTTTACTAAACTGTAGTTGCTTTTTTGTATTAGAAGATAGTGGTCTATTCAGATTTAAATGTAGAACTATGGGGATTGGTTAAACATTCTAAAATGATGCACAATAATTGTGGATGCAGAAATTGAGGTCTTTTTAAAAGGTATTCTTAAAATTAAGTCTTTTGAAAATAATCTAGCTTTTCTAATTTACAGCTAGGACATTTATTCATTTTAATTACCATGACTACATTTACTTCCTTTAGACTACTAAAGGATCTTTATTAGGAGGAGAAATCAGATTGAATCTTAACATGGTTTTGAGAAAAGAAAGAGAAAATTTACATTGTTCTTATACACAAAGGAAGGATTTATCAAAACTAAAATACACTATACAGTTTAGGCAATTTTAGAAACAAATGTGTATGAATAACTACAGCATTTATTTTAGAATTAGTTTATTCTTAAAGGAAACATGGTAAAAACATCTTTTTAAGTTGAAAGGATGATGAGAGGTTTTTTGTCCATTAGGATTATTCAGAAGTTGTGTATACGTCAAGACAGGTTTTCATTTTGTGAAAATGGACAGAAAGCACTCTTTCTTGTTTAATAGTCAAAGGAGTTCCTCTTTAATAATCATAGTAAAAAATTATCAAATTTGATTTGTGAATTGCAGATATTATTGCAGTTTAAAAAACAAACCCAGAATATTTTTTTCTGCAAGATGAATTTAAAGTTGAATATTGTATTATATATGGTTTAAATTATGTTATATATGTTATATCTGTATGTTATATATGAGAATGTATGAAAATGTTACAACACCAATCCTTAACGCATAGCCATTATTACATACACACAGAGGTGCGTAGTTAAATGTTTTTTATTGTAATTTGGTTGTACTTTCCCCTGATATTTCAGATTCTACATGTTCTGAAAACTTTTTCATGAATTAAATATAGTTGTAGAATCATTTAAATTAAATGCTTTGTCCTGTTCATCTTAGAAGTATCTTAATGAGCTCACTGGCTTTTGATATAAGGAGTTCTAGTAAATTACCATTTTCAGGTGATTCCCAAATATCTTTTATCAAGTAGATGTACTTTCATTCCTAGTCACAGTGTGCTCAATATGCCGCTGACAGAAGAGAGGAGGAGAAGATGTGTGATCATCTTATCAGTGCTGCAAAGCATCGGGATCACGTTACAGCCAATCAGCTGAAACAGAAGATACTCAACATTCTGACAAACAAGCATGGTGCCTGGGGAGCTGTTTCTCACAGGTAAGCTGCTAACATAAACGTGTGGGTTTTAAACATTACTTCCAAAATATAAGAGATGCTGTCACCATATAACTGAAGAATGAATCTGATAGGAGTTAGAATTGCTAAAATGTATTCTCTCTAATTAGTTATTGCTTCAACTGTTTATTTAGAAGTCTTCTTTTATAAAGATTCACAGATTAAGCTCCTTGATGGGTTGCTAAAATAATACTTTACTATATTTCAAGTAAACTGTAATGACTATTTGTTGATTATGTATAATGCAGTTTTGCTAGTGGTATATCAGATGTTTTTGAGGCACCCTCCAGTATTATGGCCTTTATGAATGAAATGCTCTGGATGATGAGAGCTTTCCATACAAATGTTGAAAGAGGAAGCGGAGGACCCATCTAGCATTATAGTCAGTATAACAATAACAAGCAGAACCAGAACATGAGTTGCAGTTTCATGCTTTCTTCTGTTTATAGCTGTTTTATGCAAGTGATGAAGTGGTAAGATCCACTGGTAAATCTTAACTCTCCTACAACAAAGCCATTGTCGATACCAGCCATGTACAAAGTCCATATGCTTAAAGCAAAACTTCTGCGTCTGCCTGACTTTATCAAGTCTGCAGCTGAACTTAACCAAAGTGCAGCTGTGTTCTGCAGGCGCTCTTGTAAGGAAGTAAACAAATAAAAACAGCATGATGCAAAATGTATCTTTCTTATTCTACGTAAGCGATAATGTAATATTTGAGATTTTAATCAGAACTATATTGAATACTGTTTTTAAAACATTATTGTATTCAACATAGAGATTAAATGAAACTTCTTCATATATCATGCCAAAAAACAAAGCCTTGCTTTTCCAATTCTGAATTACGAAAATAGCCAGTGGCTAAGGTGCTGACCCTCCTTGTGTGGAAGAGTTGAGCTCAAATTGCTCCTTTCCTTCATTCTGAGCAAGGTCTTGAACCTGGTTCTGTCATGTGAGTACTCCACAAAGCCACAGGCTGACAAGTCTCTTTCTTGGATTTTTTTTTTTTTTTAATTCAAGCTAATTAATAAATTGATTATTTATTCAAATTAGAACTGGACAAACAATAGACTGAAAAAGTTTTGCTTCCAAATTTCTGATTTTTTTATAGTTTAATTTCCTACTTGAGTCCCACTGGTCTGTTCTGAGTCAAAGAAAGCAGAACAGAAAGTTCTGCTTTAGCTCTGAAAAAACTTTTCAGTAAAAGTCTGGTTGAGATTGACATACTGATTCAAAAACTTTTCCAAAGATGAACATTTTCTTTCAGAAAAAAAAAAAAAAAAACCAGCAACATTTGAATGTAGCTTGAATACATTCCTGAGACTTCAGCTGTTTAGAAAAGATTTTGAATAATAAAATGGATACATCAGTAGCAACATTTAATAAATATTATATATCCTCTTCATTCTTTTTTTTTTCATTGTGTCTAGTTGATTCTTGCAGTTATATAGTGTAAAAAATAAAGTGCAGTTTTTCATATTTATCATCCTTGTATCTTCCAAGGAAACAACAATTTACTGGATGATGAAGGAGATGTATTTTCTTTTTATTTTTTAAGGTGGTAGAAAACACAGAAGTTTAGTCTGTTAGAAATTCTGTAGTGTAACATCACAGATGTTCTGATGGTAATTACAAAAATAAAGACATTTAGAAGACTTTGATATGGTTAATTTAAAGCAGCCTGAGTTGATAATGGACACTCATGTTATCTCTAGTTGAGGTTTAAAACACTGTATCTGGAGACTTAATCTGATAAGTTCAATTTTCAGTCCTTTTAATGTCTTGCATTTCTGAATGATCTTGTGACTCAAATGGTTGCAAGCACTTTGCAGGCTTCAGTGTGGCTTCCTCACCATGTCACAGGGCACTAACTCCTGCAGGAGACTCTCTCGTTGGGTCACTCAACTGTCCCGCATTGTAGGTGGCATACTACCTGGCAATAGACCACTGTTGCAGGTCTTACTTGCTCATTAGTCCATTATAGTTTTTTATAGGCTATGGAGCAGCTGGGCACCTTTGATAAAGCTGTCAAATTTCTTACATCAAGCAAAATAAATTCCCATTTTATTTCACTTTCCCTGTCTGCCTGATACTCAGTTCCCATTTTGAACACGTTTGGTCCAGCTGCTGGCCTGGTGGTTCATTTTTAGCTGCTAATGTTTAACCTGGAGAAGAGAAGAAGCTGTGGCAGCATAAGGCTTCCAGTGAGGTTCCCCATTTGCAGGATGCAGATGTCCTTGCAATTCAGGTCCTGCCATGCCAACTGTGTGACCCACCATGCAAGTGTAGCTTCTATCATGAGACCTAATGGACTGTATAGAGAATGGACTAAGAAGGCCAGAGATGTGGAAGATGACCAGATGGAAAACATCTAATACCTTACTAATAAATGAGGTCACTGTTCTTGGGCAGATTTAAAAGGCTTAGACACAGAAAGGAGAGAGGGCTCAGGGAACTACGTAGATACAGAAGGCAAAACCTGCTCCTAACTAGATAGTTTCTCCAGTATTTTTTCTGTGATGGAAATTAAGATGAGTTCTAAGATTTTACTTTCCATTGTCTTATCTGGCAAGACATTCTTGATGGACAGTTACTATGTCAGCAGTCTTTGTATACACTTCTGCTTCTTGTGCCCCAGAAGATGCCACCTGACTGGAGAAGAGCTACTAAAAAGTTTGCAGATGTATTCCTCTGCAGTGACCACATCATTTCTGTCGGGAAAAATTTTTAGATTTTCTGAATTTCTGAGTGCACCCTACCAATTTCCTGCCTGGGTCTTGAATCTGAGAATGTTCTTGGAAACTGCAAATTACAGAAATCCTTAGCAGGTCCAGGGGGGGCAGGCAGAGAAATAGGTAACCAGTTCCACATGATAAAGACTTAAGTCAACAGCAATGTCTTTAAAGTCCTTTAGCAAAGTTGCTCATAAAATATTAAGATCTAATTTTGTAAAATATTATGCAACCATAGAATTTTTTTTCTTTGTGTTAGCATTTCAACGCAGTGAATTTATAAGTCCTTTATCTTTTGTGTCTGCAGGTACTCTTTCTACAGATAGCAACAACCAGCATTTACTGTTTTATCTATAGGTGTCACAAAGTTTATTCGCTGTTCATATATGAGAAATCAAAAATTAACTCCTGGCAACACTGTGATTGTTGAGAAGAAAATCAAGGGGTTTGATGAATTCAATTCTGTCATACTTACACATTATAAATTTTAGATATAAATTCTTTTCAAAATGTTCAAAGAAATAGGAAGGCAGTTGATTTTAAAATAACACAAAATCATAGGTGACATGCATTCCAGTTACCTCCTTAATTAGCTAATAATTTACAAAGGAAAATTAATTTTATACAAATGCTTCACTACTTGAATTAATTATTTCAAAGATGGTAACACTGTGTGAGATGTCCCAGTCTGTGTATTGACCAATCAGTATGACTGTAAACAGACTGACAACCTGTTTACTCTTTCATCTTCTTTTTAGAATGGTAATTAACACTTTTCAAAAACTCTTTTTGATATATTGTTTATCACCACCTTCGTAAATATTTTCCAATCAGTTCTTAAAGGAAAAATGAAAGTTTGTTTGCCTCATTTCTTACAAGTGTGAGCATCAACAGCCTTACAACAAAAGGAAATCATTGAAATTTCTTATTTTATCCTTCATATCTTAGAAAAGACTAATAGTATTCAAAACAAATCAATTTGGTTTGTTATAAACATTTTCTGAATTGAAACATCATACCCAAATTTAAATTCTACATGTTTTTTCCATTGAGAAATTGATGGGTTGGGTATTTCTTTGATGCACTGCCACTTATTCACAGTGAATACGCAACATCCTATTTCCTTCAACTCAGGAAGAATCACACAGGGTGTTTCATAGATTACTGTTCAAAGCCTCTGTAAGCTAGCACTTACCCTAGCTTTTTTCAGGGTTATAGTCTTCATGTCACAACATATGCTTCCTTCTGTCTTCTCTGTCAGCTTCATATGGTGCTTCTCTTCCTTCCCATCTGCTTCTCTCTCCATAGACATCTTTCTTTAAATATATATATATATAATAAAAAGAAGTTTAGTTTAACTTCTCCGTACACACCATTCACATTTGTTATCAGCCCCACATATATCTGGGATGTTATCTTTTGCCATGCTTGTTTTGAGGGTTCTCTTACTTCAGCTTCTTGAATTTAAGCAGGCACCACAACTGCATATGTAAATATAGTTACAGTTTGAATAAGTTTAAGGCAGTCCAGGGCAATACAGAGTTCTGAGTTCAAGGTTTTGTTCAAAATCTAAATACAAAATACCTTTGCATTGATATTTTCACACTATCAGTTCTAATATACACAGGAGGATTACTGCGATGAGAAAAATGACATTTAAAAATAAGATCTGTTTGTCTTGCTTTCAGTGATTTGATGAAAGAGGCCCCACCTACATTAAAGCAGCTTTACCAAATAGCAAGTATACAAGGGCTTTTTCTGTTCAAATACATCTTTGGTTGAACTAGACACCCATAACAAATTAATCATTCATGGTGGAGGGCAGAGCTGTCAAACTCATTCTGTGGTGAAGACCAAATTCGTCTGGGGAGATAGTCTGGAAACACAAAGTTGCTTGCCAGACTGCTAGTTCTGCCTCTCAGGGCAGCTTGCACTTCTGCAGAGATAGGGTTCTGCTGGGAAAGGGAGAGAGAGCTGAAAGTGGAGAACTCCCCCTTTCTAAACCTGTAGGGGTTGGCTGTTAGAATGGTGATTCTGGGAAGGCCCTGCTTCTAAACCAAATGTTTCCAGTTTACAGTAAGAGGGATGAGACACAGGAATTTAATAAGAAGGAGTTTCCCTTGTAGCCAGCCCTTGGCATTCTCTGACTCCATCACCATCCTAGCTGCTGCCTTAGGAAGTTGAGGTGCACAAAGATCCTATCCAGTCTGCCACTGCAAATCAGCTTCATCTGGTTTAGCTATTCATTCATTTCTGGCTCATTTTAACTGCTAGAAATAAATTACAAAGGACACTTTAGAACAGTAGAAAATATATAGGACCAGATCCAGTCTACTAGATCCAGCAATGCATTTGACGTGACTGTTGTTTGAGGGTCTGTTAAAGTTCTGCATTTTTCCACATATCCTGTACAAAGAAATTAAGTTTTTTCTGGAACTGGTGAAATGTATTTTTATTTTCAAAACAGTTACTTCCAGGCTGATCTTATGGAACATCCATTTGAGCTCATTTAGTAACTATTTTGGTAGCAAGTTCCAAATATTCAATTCTAAGACAATTTCATCACAAGAAAATTTTAATAGATGCTTTTCTGTCCTTGTTGTTTCTGCTTAACTGCCCTGCTATGATAAATTTCACGTCTGCAATTTTCACATTTTAGGTCTGGTATCAATCACCCTTCTCTAGCAGGATTTAAACATATATGTGAGAGGCTATTTTTCTAATGCAATCACTCTTTTTTAGTATTTTCAATCCCCTTATTATCTTTCTTCCTATACTTTCAACTTTCTGCTGCTCTGCACCAGAAAATATATTACGTCTAATACTGGTTGTTTACCCCAGTATTTTCTCCATCAGTGGCGGATGGCAGAGAATTTGTGTTAACTGTGTCATACCCTTTCAGGAGCACAAGAGAAAAAGAGAAAAATTCTTCCTAAGAGCAGAAGATTAGATGTAGGATGCTATTTGCAGCATAGCGATACTTACCAAGACCGAAGCACTGCATAGCCAGAGATGGGCCCAGTGACTGAGTTCACAGTTTGCTTAAGCGAGACTTACCCAGTTCTGTGTCTGTACAAGGTTACTCTGCTGTTTTTAACTGTTGTGCTTTTCGCTATGGACTTTCTCCCACAGCTGGAAGAAACCTTTTCAGAGTTTTATGTTTGTTTTGGAAAGAAGTAGTATTTCCCCATGTTGGGAAAGCCAAGATATTCAGGGGAGTCTTATTCACCCATAGGGGAAGACTTACTTATCTCTAGGAAGTGCAGTTTATTATATTTGATATTAAAGAAGGAGGACATTTTATCACATCATTACTTCTATATAAGAGAATAATTTTCTTCCTTCTTTACTTTTTGTTTTTCCTACTTATATTTATAGTGTCTGTTTCTGCCTGTAATTTGTTTTTCCACTTTTGCTTCATGACGAACAGCATGAGGAAGGTTTTGCTCATATTCTCTTTCCCTTAGCTTTACAAAGAACAAATCTTAAGAGTTCAGCAATCAGAATAAAAATCTAAATGGCATAGTGTCAGTTGTCTGCATATTTTATTGTAGCTGTAACAAGAGGATTTTAAAGTGTAGGTATACTAAGAGAATGACCAACCTCAACTATCTGAGAGATCTCCTGCTCCTCCTTAAGTCTAACCACAGAGTTAGCAGATGCTACACATGCAGCAGTTCATCTTCCAGTATGAAGTCACAAGAACAGGTTCAGAGCAGCAGTTCATCTAGCCTGGTAATCTACCTTCAGCCTAAGAAGGAGTAAGAATAGGTCAACAGGCTCCTTGCTTTTTTCAGCTCAGGATTTCCTGAGGAATCTAAATTTCAGTCTGTCAGTTTTTAAGTTTCCTTCTATCAGTAGGACTTCAAAGTCCAGCTGCCTCTCCTCATCTTTTCCTCCTAGTTCCTGCAAAGGAAGCAGCCTCTGGAGTGGGTATCAGCAGACTCAAAAGCAGGTGCTGGTATTGGACAATGTTTCTAGCATCTGTGCTCCTTCTTTCCCTGCCTCTAGTTTAGACAGAGACAGAAACTCAGTAGAAATCATGAGGGAAGAATTTCTTATTTGTCAGGTAACACTTCCCTCACCTGATTCTTACTTTTTCTCCAATGCCAATCTAGTGTAGTGTAGCAGTGCATATCCATCTTCTCCGTAGAGTGGATGGAAACCAAAGAATAAAAAGGAATGAAGGCCATAGATTAGAAGATTCTGGAAAAGTAGATTTTATGTTTCTAAGAGGACTTTGAAAAAATAATAATTATTTGACTTAATCTTTATTTTGTGACCCAAACTGGGTGAGAAACATCCTATTTTCAAGTTGCAGTAAACAGTTTAGTACCATTATATACTGGGATTCTTTTCCATGTGTCTCTTCAGGTAAATTACAAAACGCAAATGCTGAACTGTATTTTTTTTTTTTTCCTAAGAGAAGAATCTATAGTGTTTGGACAGATTTAGACATTTTTGTTGGAGTCATCAGAAAAGCAGAGTTCAACTGTAAGAAAAAGAAAACAAAAAAACTGGTGGAATCATTTTGATTCCTCTCCTCTCAAAACCTTAATGTGTCTTGTACCTTTTTATTTGAAATGTATTTATGTCCAACCATATGTTTGTCAAGCACTTGGAGAGATTCAGGTTAGTAGCTGGAAAAGAACTCAAGATTAAATCAATGTCAGGCTCTGAGGCAACCATAATTTGGAACATCTCCATCACGTTTCTTATCCTTTTTACTTTAAGCAGGGGAAAGAGTGTAATTCTGCAAGCACCGTAGGAAACCTGTTATTTGTCTTTGCTAGCTTTACAGTTGAACATACATATAGGATAATTCTGTGTGCAGCAAATTAGATGAATTACTATGAAAAAAACTTGAGGTAGTCAGAATATATCTATAAACCCTTTATGAACAAAGTTTCATTCCATTCTAGCATAAAAATGTATTCAAAACATTCTCCTTTTATAACTTTTTTAGTAAGATCTGTCTCTTTAATAAATGAATTTTACCACTGAGTTTTTTTGTATTCTCAGTTATTTAAAAAAATTAAGATAAAAAATTTCTCATGTCCATACTCCTACAGAGCTGGAGGTAAAAATTTTTGTTAGATTATTTCTCAGCATACTGTACTTTTTTTTCTCTTCAAAATTGCCCAGATTTTCAATGTTTGTTTCATGCCTCTTTCTAAACTTCAAAGGAAGTAAGCTACTGTATGGCAAACAAGAAGTTCTTCTTTCTTGTTTTTACTAGGAGCAAAGCCTGACTTGTTTTGGCAAGCTTCTGTAAAGACAGCTGAAGTTTTATGTTCTGGATACTAAAACATCTCTTAATTCCCATATTTCCTATTTTCCTCGCTGCAATGTTTAGTCAGCTAAGACATATAATATCCACTCTCTCATCTCCTCAGTTATCCAGGCATCAGCCCCTGTCTCTCAAAAACAGAAATCAAACTATGGGGTGTTTGTTTGGTTTTTGAGTGGTTTAGTGGTTTGAGGTTTTTTTGCATTTTGACTTCTCTGCTGTACATAATCCTTCAAACTACTTTAGGGCTTCTCTAAGCCAATAGGTCACTATCATTCTGGCCCTCTGATTTTATCTCTACATAGCAGGTTTTGTTTCCGATTGTAGTCCCATGTTTGAGGAAATCAAAAACTCTCAGGAGTATCTGTTTGTCCTCATCATCCACAGCCTTCACGTACCCTTACCTTTACTGTCAACCAGGTGTTTGTGTTTGTGGCTATGTTACTTTATCTCCTCATACTCTGTATAATTTCTAAATCAGCTTGGCATCCTATCTTCTAATGTTAGTAATGATACACAGGAGGCATAGGCATGTGAGTGAGTAAAAGCTGTTTCCAAGTGCTGCATGACGTCCTGTTTTCAAGTGGCACAGGAAGAACATGGTTTGTGGGATGCAGAAGCCAGCAAACAGAGCCTTCACCCTCCTTCCTTTGATATACCATAGTGGAAAAATTGTTTGGGTTTGGTGTGCATATTGTCAGTACAGACTGTACGTTTGCAGGTCTATAACTGTGCGGATCATCATCACACAACTCAATTTTCTGCTGTCTGAAAAATAATCTCAGCAAACATTTCTATTTCATGTAGCTTCTCCTGGTTTTACTTGGGGGGGAGGGGGGGATAGCATTTACTTCTTCATTTTGTTTGTTTCAAAAGAGTGAAGAGTTTACACAGATTTATTCATAGACTTCATATAAGGAGGTGACTGTACTTGATTGTACTGTTTTCCTCACTGATAAAATGGATACAATAATCCACACTGGACTTCTACAGAGTAATTAAATCATTCAAGAGAGTATTGGAACTACTGCATAGTTTTGTTTTTAATAACCTGCTTTTTTTCATAGCATGAATACATTTGGTATGTGTGTCATTATAACATTTGCTTTTTTTATATAACTTTGTTTTTTTTTAACAAGAAAATTCTATTTTTTTTTTTCAGTAGCAATATCTGTTCGCATAGAGTCTTGAAGTATATAAAAATATATTTCTTCTACACTTATGGGTGTAAAATAGTTGATGATGGCAGATTGCAAGCCTCTCCCCATATTTGTGCTCCCCACTATATTGATATCTTTTGTCAATAATATAGGCTTGTGGTTAGGTTGTAAAGCTCCATTGCTCAAGAGTGTTGTATTTTGAAGCAATCTGTCATGTATGTGCTGTAGAGATAGGAGACTATTTATGTTTATGGCATTTTAAGTAACTCAGTAAGACCCTTTAGAATATACAGAAAAGGCTTGTTTACTGTCATCACTGCTCACTTAATCCTGTGACCTTGACATGATAGTATGCCCATAAAGCTCCCTGTGGGTAGTTCAATAAAAAAGATGAACATCAGAGTCTAATGATCATTTCAGCTTCAGGAATATACTGCCTTACGCAATAAATCGTTCTTAAATGTTCAATAGCGCTGAACCATTTTAAAACAAAACAATGTAGCAAGCTATCCAATTATCTAGATTATTAGAAAATCCACAAAAAATACATAAGCTCCATGTACTTATGCTGCTCAATTTGAGAATGTTAACCATTGTTTACAAAACCGTTCTATATATACAATGCCAGCAGACTAAAGTTAAGACAAAGTTATTTCTTGAAATTTTTGTACAAACTCAGTTATTCTCTTTGTTAGGGATGGGTTTTTTGTTGCGGGTTTTTTGTTGCTGTAGTTTTTGTTTTATTTGGTTGTTTTTTTTATGATGTACTTAAGCACGTTTATTCTTGAGGTTACCTTTATTTTTTATCTTTGTTCCTCTTAGCAAATTATATTTATATTTATTGGGTGAGAATGCTTTTTGGTTTTGTTCTTTTTTTTTTGGTGTTTTTTTTTTTTTTTTTTGGGGGGGGGGGAGTGATGTGGTTTTTGTTGTTGTTAGTTACAATCCGAAACTAGGAAAGATTAATGTATAAGGAATTCTAATGATTTACTGGAAGTTATGTCTGCACTAATGGTAGGAAGCAATAAAAACGTACATAAAGAGGAAACTAAATGTGACGTCTCTTAGGCCCAGTTTAGAAATACAACTAAAGCCTTTGGGATACTTTTCCATAAGAGGGCCTTAATTTTTATGCATAATATATCTCGTGTTATGAGAAAACATGGAGGAAAGTAAAAAGTGATATATTTACCTTGTGGTGGATGGAACTGGCTTTTTGGTATTATTAAAGATTTTTTCATTTTTCAATTGTTTAATGCACAGACATTTAAGCTTACAATTTTTATCATCTAAGTATGCCTAATTTTCTGTCTTTTACATTGAATACTAGTCCATCATCTCATATTTTCATGAAAAATAAGTGTTGTTTTCAAAATTGATGATAGCTCAATAGTAGATGAAATTTATTAGGTGAACTTCAGACAGTATTTTCAGTGGTAGAGCTTTGTACTAAAACATTGAGTTAAAAATCTAGGCAAACACATTGACTGAAATTTGTCGGAAAAGTACAGTCTGGAGCTGGAGGTGATATCCATCCACTAGAACAAAACCTAAATTTACCATTCTTTCCAATGAGGGAAAAACAAAACAAGCAAACAAACAATACCAGTTAAGTATTTGGCTACGTACCAAGCAGGGTTGAGTAATTCTTTTTTTTTTTTTGTTATAGTCATTCAGTGTGAGATCTTAGTGAAGAATTAAGTCTCTTGAGTTAATGAAATGCTCTGCATTTGTTTCCTTACAAGGATCCTGAGAATCCAAATGAAGAGACTGTTTAATTGTTCCCGAAGTATATGTTGCTTTTCATTTCTAAAAGTTTTGGAACTGTATTCATGAAATGTTCAGATGTGGTACTAAGGGACATGGTGAAATGAGGAAATGTTGATGGTAGATGGATGGCTGGACTTTATGACCTTGGAAGTCTTTTCCAACCTCAGTGATTCCGTGATTCTATTATTCTATGAATTAAAAACTGCCAAAAGTCTTATTTGAGACTTGTGGGAAATGTCACCATTTTCTCTGATTATAGCCTGAATTAAAGCTATACTGCCTCTTAATTTTTGGCAGAAGAGGTATTTTAAAGGTTTGAGGCCCGACAGAGTAAAAAGAAATTATGACAATTAGAATTTAAAAAAATGGAATATACAGCTTAGTAGTGTTAGAGGAATATTAACAATTGTCTGTAAAAATAGGGAAATCAACTTTTTATATACAAGTTTGATATTTTTGTTATAGTAAATGGTGCTTTAGGAAATCAGATACATTCTATATAAGTTTTCAACTTTCATAGTAACTTAAAATTGCTCAGGTTGGAAAAGAACTTCAAGATCATCAAATCCAACCGCAACCTAACCATACTACCCTAACTAACAACCCACCACTAAATCATGTCCCTGAGCACCACATCCAGATGGTTTTTAAACACATTCAGGGGTGTTGAACCACACAATCACCTCCCTGGGGAGTCTATTCCAGTGCTTAACAACTCTTTCTGTAATGAAGTTTTTCCTTATACCCAACCTGAACCTCCCCTGGTGCAACTTAAGGCCATTTCTCCTTGTCCTGTCACCTGTCACAGTGAGAAGAGACCAACCCTGCTCTCACTGCAATCATCTTTCAGGTATTTGAAGAGAGTAATAAGGTCTCCCCTCAGCCTCCTCTTCCCCAAACTGAACAGCCCCAGCTCCTTCAGTCACTCCTCATAGACCATATTCTCCAAGCCCTGCACAAACCTTATTGCCTTTCTTTGGACCTGCTCCAGCACCTCAATGTCCTTTCTGTACTGAAGTGCCCCAAACTGTACGCAGTATTCTAGGTGAGGCCTCACCAGTGCCAACTATAGAGGGAGGATTACTTCCCTAGACCTGCTTTCTGCACCATTCCTGATACATTCCTGGGCACTCTACTGGCTCACATTCAGCCTACTGTCTATCAGCACACCAAGGTTTCCTTCCATCAGACTACTTTCCAGCCACTCCTCCCCAAGCCTGTAGGTTGCCTGGGGTTGTTGTGACCAAAACAAAGTACCCAACACTTGGCCCCATTGAAAGTCATCCAGTTTACACTGGCAGATCCAAATTTTGTTTGTTTGTTTGTTTGTTTTGGATTAGTGATACCGTTTATATCACTCTTGTGTTCTGATGAATTATCCTCTTCACTGGAAAGAAGTAGACGTTTCTTTCTGAGTGGATCTCCAATGAAGGCCAGGTACATCAATTTTTCTAATGTGTGTGTTGCAGAAGCTAAAGTTGCAGGTCATATGCTGGGTTTCATCTGTAGCATTCCCTGTATATCAGGATCATTTGTTATCCTGTTGCTGAGCTATGAAAGGGCATTACTGACAGCTTTGCAGGGAGGTTCAAAAGGTCCTGCTGGACACCACTAAATTTTTGTTAATACATGACAGGGACCTATTCTTAGGGATGTACTATTCTGAAAGTACTAGAAGAGCTCCTTTATTTCAGTGGCACAGTGACAAATTGCTGAGACTGGCTCTTTGAATGTAATATTTACTTAGAGAATTCCACTTCTTTAAGTGTAAACAAGGAGTTCTTAATTTGAGTACAGCAATACAAAAAGAAATCTAGATCTAAATTCTTATCCTTCTTTTGTTAAATTTGATATCTCATGGAACTCACAGTAAAGTTGTAATGCTACTATTTTCTGAAAGACATACATTCTTTAGGAGGGATGCATACTGTAGAAAAGCCACAAGGATCATTCTTGTACTAGAAAAATACTGCAGATTCCTTTTGTCGTTTATGTTTTTACACATTTGTAAGATGTTCTGTCTCAAGTAGTACTATGTTAAGGGAACCTAAACCCTGAGTAGTGAATGTGTAGTGAATGTTTTGAACTGGTGTTCATCACAAGTTCTGTATTGGGTCTGTATCATTCTCCTTGCAAGTAATTAGAACTCTAATACGTATTACTGTGTGTGTTTGAGGGCGTGTTCATTTGAGGGCTCTTCCCCTAGTCCTGCATTAATCTCTGTGGTGTTTTAGCTAGTTTCAATAAATCAATGGTTTCCTGGCTACTGACTCTTTTAAGTTATCCCTTGGCTCTAATACTCAGAGGTTCATTGTTTTCTTCCCATACCAGTCAGTAGTACCAGTTGGTGTTAGTTAAGCCATCAGAACATTCCTGTAGACTCTGGTCAGTGGAGACTTCTAAATGGCACCCTGTCCTGAGTGTGCTTCATTGTGGAATACTTAGAAAAATGCAATTTAGCCTGTATCCGAAACCTCCATCCGGTGCACTTTTACGAGTAGATCTAATAACCTATGACTATGGGGCGAAGGCAAACATCTTCATACTGTCATAATGTTGAATAGTTTTTCCAAATTGTTCAGGCACATATTACATACTGGAGTAAAATCACAGTAAAATTTTACCATGTATACACAAGTACTTACTTTTATTTACATGTTCTGCTAAATTTTGAATCAACTGTGAATAAGACGAGAATTACTGTCTTCTTAGTGAGTCATTCATTCTGGCCAAACTCTTTTTCAGATATTCCTTACACTGATGTGTTCATGTAGAGTAACTTAAAAATGGAAATAGCAGTATTTACTCTCTAGTATCTGTAAAATAAGGAATTTACTATACATAATTTCCTGGATATTTCATGTACTGAGATCAGGTGTTAATACTGAAAAATACTGTGTCATTTTGTATACTTTTGTGTCATTTTAGGTACTCCGAGTGATTGTTCTTGTACATTTGTACCATAGTATGAGTTAAGTCACAGAGTATAGTTCTTGTGATATTCCTCAGCACTGTAGCTTAATTATCTTGAATTCATTGGTGTAATTATTTCTCTGAATTTTTGGTCCTCACATAAAAAATTATGTGGTTGGGCATATTTCTTAAGCAAATGATCTATGTGTTGTGTATAATATTGGGGGTGAGTGAGTGGTGTTTTTTTTGTTGTTGTTGTTGTTTTGTTTTTTTTTGTTTTTTTGTTTTTTTGTTTTTTTGTTTTTTTGTTTTTTTGTTTTTTTGTTTTTTTGTTTTTTTGTTTTTTTGTTTTTTTGTTTTTTTGTTTTTTTGTTTTTTTGTTTTTTTGTTTTTTTGTTTTTTTGTTTTTTTGTTTTTTTGTTTTTTTTGTATGTGTGTGAGTCAAGAAAGCAATAGGATTGAAAAAACAATGTGTTATTTCCATGATCTAAATGTTCTGCAGCAGTAGCAGCAGCTGAGCAACCCACTGTTATTCAATGCTACATTAACTTTTCCATTAATGCTGGTGCTGTAAAATATGAAGCCCTTAAGCATTGTGAAGTTGCTGTCTGATTTTTGTTCCTTTGCATGGCTGCTGTATATTTGCATGTTGCAACCATTACGTGGATAATCACCATCATTACTTTTCAGAAGGTCATTCTTGTGCTGCATATAGTTAAATGTAGAAATGCTTTAACAGAAAAAAAGGATCCTTAAACATATTCACTAACAATGCCATCTATGCCCTCTTTATTTGCAACTGTGATTATGTGATGGTAGCTTAAATGCCAACAAAATATTTTTCTTCTAGGTTTTTCTTTCTTTCTTCCTTCCTTAAACAAAAATAATCCAAGAAAAGAAACCAGACACCATGAAAGACCAATGTTTTTCCAAACAAAAGTGAACCAAAACAAACCTATGAAGGGTTAAAATATTTATTCTGAAATTATTATATGTTCTTTTGCATATGGAATAATTTTCATTATGTGATAAACACAATTATATTTTCAAAATGTAGAAATTTATTTCTAGTGAACAATGTACAATGATTGAATAACTGTTACAGAATAGCAGTCAGATTTCTTCAAGTTTTTTTAATTTTTGTTGAGAGTGTATGTTTATGAGAAAAGCGGATTCAATAAGTGCCATCAAACAAAGCCTTGCAGCAATTCATGGCACATCTAAACACAGCTTACCAATTGTTCCATCCACCCTACCCTCTGGAATTCATGCTACAATTCATATGGAAAAACAGAATTCTTCCTCCTGACATGAAACCAGTTACTTTATGCCCAGAAGAATGGAGTTTTGATCTTAGTGGTGCCAGCAAGGTGACATCTCAACACTGACTAAATTTTTATTTATCCCTGTGTTTTCCCTGTGAATTATAGTACTTCACTAACAGTGACTTGAGATCTTCTGATGGGCTAAAAACCTCCAAAATAGAGCTGAAATATTACCTTCTTTTAAGAGAAATGTTTTAAATATTTATCACCGTTTTGATTTATATTTAAATATGCTTTAGTAGAGTAGCCTCTCATTGCATTTTTGCTGTGCTTCAGGCTCACTGAATGTGGTTGAGTATGAATTTGTGTGATGGTAAATACAGAGTCCTTTCTAGTTGCATGTGATCAACAACACTACACTTTAGAACTGTTTCTGGTGGTTTTCAAACAGATTGAAATGGCAGCTCATAAGAGTGTGGTAAATCCTTAATTGTATATTCAGCCAGGGCTTGGTTTGTTCTTGGTTGTTGTTTTTTTTTTTTTGTCTCTATTCTATGCTTTATTTATCCACTTCAGTCTTCTCTCTTACTATATTTTTGTTGTGCTAGGGTTTTGTTTTTTGTTGTTTTTTTTTTTTTTAATCCAGATATTTTTATGTTGGTATTGTTTGATTTCAGGTACACATATGGAGATGAGTTTAGTATCCAATATATATTCTGTACTCTTTGAATAGGCAGACTGTTCATGTTAAGCCCTAAGTCTACCAAAAAATTCTACCCAAATTTCATTATATTACAATAAAATTTGGAATTGCTATGTCCTTTACTATATGATGATATTCTTTTTGTTTCAGGAATTTCACTTACTGTATAACTTTGTCATTTATGAATTTTCCACAGTTCTGATTAACAATTATTGATCTGGATGATATTGTGTTACTCAGAAGTATTTTGGGTGTGCACTTACTTATCCAAGCTCTTTTGTGTGTTTCTTGAAGGTCAGTACTGGACTGTGGTCTATATGCATAGGATTACAATTTTTTTTTTCATTTATTTCTCATATGCTGCTGAAAAAATTCATTTACAGTTTTATACATAGGGTATTTCTTCCTAAAACTCATTCAGTGTCTGGTTGGATACCATATCTGCACTCAACAGCAGGAATGCACCAGTCAGAAATGTTAGTGGTCTTGTTTATATACGTCATAAAGAGGCCTTTTTAGAACAGGAAAAAAAGGATTAAAAAAAAAAAAAAAAAGAGAGTTGTTGGGGATTCTTAAGTATTTTTCATTTGAATAAAATTCTAGGAACTGATGAAATGTCTGCCTTTAAACTTCACCCAGCACTGCTGTTTCAGAAAATTTGGAACAATAAAAGCTATACAACTGAAAATTGTCTTATAAAATTGGACACTTCTTTTCTTTTTGGATTAAGTTTTTTTATGTGTTTGTATGGGCTGTTGTAAAAGTTAATCAATCCATATGAGCAAAGTGACTTACCAAAATGTACTCCGTTTTTGAATGTTGAGAAACAGCGGAGCTCAGCTATCACAAAAAGATTAGAAAAACCTAAGGTGGATAAAACCTGTGGAGATAAAGATTTTAAAATCCCTGTGAAGATAAAAGATTTTTGTTTCATAAAAAAAAGCTGTTTCAACCATAACAATTTGCTTCTCCTTTGGTACTGGAGGATGAGAAAAGTGTTGAAAAAAATATATATTTCTCCCTGAAGCATTAAATGGTTCTAGATTTAGGGGGCACTTAATGCAACAATTTAGGATTAACAGCTACTGAAGATTTTAACTTGAAGTTCTAGTTTGTCCGCCAACACTGAATGAATTCCAATATGCATGATTAAAAAAAANAAGGCTTCTGATATTTATACTGGAAGAGTCATGACATGAAAAAAAAAAAAAAAAACGAAAAAAGAAAAAAGAAAAAGGAAAGTTTCCAGTCAGTGCAGCCCAGAAAAGGCAAAAAAATTATTACTCAAAAGATCATTTTAATAGTGATTAGCTGTTATTTGGAAAAATAGATTTTACTTCAGTCAATAGAATGCTATATTTTGTTGAGAATCATAGTTTACAAAATAAATTTCAATATTTTTTACTACAGCAGGTGATGAATGTTCTCCCACAGAGGTTATATCAGAAAATCAATATTTGTAAAATTGAAACAGTATAGGTTTGTATTGATCCATGTGGCTAAATCAAAATGAAAGGCTTTGTAACAGTTTTCTTAGACAGCCTGCTACCCAGTAATGGCAAACTATCAATTTTAGCTTTCCACTGATAAATCAGCTTGAAAATTGGATGTCATTTTTTTTTTTTTTTACTGTGGTAGTGATTTTTTTATACCCTCTAACCTTTCCTGACGTGTTAGATTGGTTTATAAGACTAAGCTCTGCCTTTTTCAAAGCAGACATCAAAACTGACGTTTAGATATATTTTGAAACAAAACATAAACTCTTGAAACCTAGTTTTATCTTCTGGCTGGCTTGCTGGTAACCATATGAGCAGATCTCTGTGTAAGCAAGTATGAATATACGCTTAATGCTGAAAGTGACATTAAAGTAATATTTCAGGTCGTTAAATTTCTATGTTTTCTGATCTCTGGAGCTCACAAAGGTCAGGTCCTCACATGAAGCTTTTAGAAGTTAATGCTCCAGACACTATTTTAGCTTGCAGTAGCTAGGAAGATTGATTTTTCTTTAATTGACTGATGTTTTTGTTTTTTAATTTCAATTTTGCAATGAGACTTATGAAATGACACCAAGCACATCATTTTCAGCGGAAGTGTACAAAATGTGCTGGAAATCTGAGTGGTTGTTCATTGTTTTTACTGATTCATTTGATTTTACTGAGAAAGTAGGTAGCAAAATCCTTTATAACAGTGAGGGAAATCCCTTAATCTGAATCAAATGCAGTAGTTTTCGGTGACAGTCGACAGTGCCATACCTTCACGCAGATTGAGGTGGTATTGATTGTGAAGCTCACTGTTGTATAATTACTTTTGGCTGCAGAAAAATGTGGTGTGTATTGATCTAGATGGAAGCATCTGAGTAGCAGTTTCCCTTGGCTAACAGTGAGTGTCATCTTTCAGCCATGATAAATGGTAATGCTCCGGGTCAGTATAATTACTTTGTGGTGAAATGAACCTCCTGTACCTTTCTCCCTCTCACATCGAGGAACTACCGTAATCATCTTTATCTGAAAGCCATGATTTACTGAACTAATCATCCCCTTAATAAAGTCCTTTCTCCCCTCCCCACAGAATGTGCCCAATTTAATTGTGGCTCTATACTTGTGTTTTAAAAACCAAACTGCTTTGCTCTGAATCCACAAGTACCGTTTTTTCCTAACTCCCCTCAGTCCACTCAGACCTGCAGAATGTCCACAGCTCTTGTGACAATCTTTTAATCTTTACGTTTAGTGTTTATATAGGAAAAGGAGAAAGATTAAGGTGTCGGTTGTTTTGACACTCTACCTCTTCAGTCTTGAAATCAAACTTTATTAACACACAAGTAAATAATAGAGGACTGCATGAATTTTGCATGAATTTATTGTCAGCAGCCCTTTAATTTTATTGAGTAATGTACATTCTTTTTAGAACAGACGAGTATATCTTTTCACAATATGCTGCTAAAACAGCTTCATTTATAATAATTGTGACATTTAATAGCATTTTTAAATTTAAGATTTTTTTCAAATATTAGCCATTTTCCTGTTCACGGGAACTTCTAGTAGGTGGCAAATGTGTTATCGGAAATAAGGAAAGGTATCTATTGCCAGAACAGAAAACTGTGATGATTTGTATTATTTGGCACCTTTTTAATGGGGAGTTTTCAATTTGTTATCAATATTTCATTAAAACTTTGTAGCATGTTGTTGAAAATGGAATTGTGTTTACTTGCCAGTAGGGTAATATGGCCCTGGGGTAATGACTTTTTGTTAAGTAATGTTAGTTAAAGAAAATCTGGGAATAGTTTTAGATCATTTTCAGACAGCTGTGAAGGGTTTGGATAAAGGTCATTTTCAATGATTGTGCTTAGTTAAATAAATGTGAAGGGTTCACAATGGGAATCTTGCTTTTCAGTATGCTGTCATAAATTTCCCTTTAACACATCTGGGAATACAAAGTAAAATGTAGTTGTTTCTGCCTTGAAGGCAGCGTATTTTATATTTTCCTTGCTTTGTTTGTTTTCCCCTTATAATGCTGTTTATTCACATAACTAGAGTTCAAAGGTTTTACTTTGCCATAAATTAAATCTTCTGTTCTCTGACAGTTTGTGGGACCCGCTGGATATAGTTTTCAAACAGTTGTAACTTGAAGATTTTTTGCTGAGATTTAGTCATTAAAAGTGTTAAATTTTCTGACAACTCAGCCTCTATTGTGACCCTGGTTCATTGCTTGCTCTCTTCATTGGCCACAGCTGGCCTCTTGCTGTTCACAGCTGAAAAGTGAAATCAATGCTGGGTCTAACAAAATGCAGATGAAAGCCATTCTGATCATATATAGTCATTTCCCGTAATTTTATCAGCCTTCAGTTTCTTAAAAGATCTCTGGAAATCATTGTTTGTTCATGTGAATACAATATCAAATTTGGTGATAAAATGAGCTGTCTTTCCAAAAGGTAATACCTTCCTAAGCATTAGCAGTGATATACAGCTCACACAGCCATTGCACAACTTCTTAAAATACCATTCTGCTCCTTCCCCTGCTCCCTCCCAAGGGGAGGCACTTGGTACCAAACCCCCTCAGAGCTGCTGGCTGAATTCTGCCGGTTTTGAGCCTTTGGAATCCTGTGAATTGAGGTTTTTATGTTCTACAAGGCTCCGAGCTGGAAAGTAGGAATTCTTACCATGTGCCAATCCACATTTCCATTGATCTCTCATCCTTTTTACTTTTATTTGAGCAAGATCGGTAGAAAAACTCTTGCTGTTATAGGTGGCAGCATATGATGTAGCTTAATGCTCCAAAGGTCACAGAACTACGATGAGTTTGATGGAAAACAGCCTTTCTCCTTATTTTAAATGGTTCCTGCTTTGATTACAGGCATTTATTATAATTATCAAGAGATTAGTCTGTTGTTATAGAATCCTTGTAATGGAACCATTTAAAAGGAATATAATGGCAGTTTATTGGATTTTGCAAAGGAAAAGAGAACAGATAAAGTGGTGTTTTTCAAATGGATCAACAGCTGTCCTGAGCATACTGATTTTTTTTTCTTTTGTTTAAGTTCCCATTTCTTTTTGTTTCACAGTTTTCAGTTGTGTACTAAAAGAGTTATTCACTTTTTATTTTTTTTTTTAGTTTGGAGAAAGGTTTTTTATTTATATCATTTTCATAGCAGTCCAAGCTCTATGTAATTTAGTGGTAAAAATATTCCTTCTATAAATGGTATTAAACTACATGCTTTATATATTTTATTAATATCTCCCTTCAAAAAAAAAAAAAAAAAAGTATTGTTGATTAAAAATACAATACATAGAGAGAACTACCTTTTCTATACTTTGTCAGTTGATTTGTAGTTAGGGTGATTTCTATATTAACAAAATAACACAGTATTTATGGGTCTTGTTGAATTTCTTTCCTATTTATGTTAACTTACTCAAATTTACAGTTTATCGTAGAACCCTATAATCACTGAAGTTGAAAAAGACCTCCAGGATCACCTAGTACAATCATCCACCTACCAGCAATACTAAATGTTTCTTGAATACAATAAATATTATAGTTGTATTTACAGCATCTACCTCAAAAGAATAAATGTTAAAATTATAAGTCAATCATCCTTATCAGTTGGTTTGTGATACCATTTGTAATCTATCAGTGAATGCAAATACCAGATGAAATTTAAAAAAATTAAAATCTTAAAACCTTAAAACCTGGGTTTTTGACACCAGAAACTAGATTTTATTTCAAGAGCAATTAATTTCTTTATACATGTATGTTTTTTCCTTTTTTATGAACATCTTCCAGAGGTTTGGGCCAAAGTTACATTCTTTTCAAGGGGAAGTACAGAACCATAGCCTTCCTGCTGAGAGCATGCTGTCCTATGCTACTCAGTTGAGCAATGGCATGAATTACCTTGCACCACTGTTAACCCAAGGCAGAAAGTCATTTGGCTGCAACTTATTTGACATGGGGCTATTTTGACGTCACTGGGGAATTGGCCCCAAAATAACAGCAGAAAATGGTATATCAGCAAAGTATAAGTATCAGATTACTGATCAGGCCTGCTACTCTAATATCTGCTGGTTGCCAGTGGAGGAGGCCTAGGGAAGACAAGTATTTCCCTTGGTGAGTTTATAGTGATAGTCCCCCAGCATGTCTTCCTAGCTTTCAGCAATTTGTAGCTCAGGGACTTCCTAAGCCAGAGGTGATATCCTTACGTTTAATAACTTTTGGTGGGTTTTGTTGTTGTTTTGAGGTTGTTGGCTTTGCTTTTTTTTTTTTCTTTCCCTCTATGAAAGAAAATGTCTTTTTGCTTTAAGAACTGGAAGCATCTGATAAGCCTTTAAACTTCACAACTTAAGTACGTTCTGTGAGAAATTTACACTATTTCACATTATTCACACTCCTTCATTTATTTTAAACAAGTTGCTTGATAACTGCAAGATCTCCTTAGGTCTTTTCTTATGAGCAACAGTGAGTACTTCTTCTCTACTCACCATCTTGATGCCATTCATAATATTAAAGATCACTGCCGTATCTCTCTCAGCTGTGGTTCAGTTCTGTAGCCAGGGATCCTGGAAATTGTGTTTTCCACCTTGGTGGAGGCACGACTAGCAGGCTGCAGCTTATTCTGGAGTAGGACTCTGCTAATCCTTCCAGCTGGAGCTATTTTACTTTGTGTAATATCAGAGGGAAGAGAATGACATACACATGTACTGCTTCTCTATCACTCCCCACCCACCCATCCCCATCTGCCAGCCTGTAGCTTTATTGCCATTAGGAAGCTAACAGAAATGACTCAAGTTTCCTCAACCAAATCCGCATATCTATGCTGACTCAATATTTCTAAAAGGGGAGAAATAGTAAACATTTGGATTCTAAACTGGAGCAATGTAGTTAGAGAAAAGCCTGGGCACAAGGCATATAGATGTAGCTTTTTAACTTCCCATTCCAGTTAATGTTTCACCAATGTACAATGGGATAACATCATCAGAAAAGGCTGACAGTGTTCCATGCCACAAAACTTTGTTGATTTTTGGCGGAAGCATGCTGTGTCATCCGTAGCTTTTCTTACGTAATTGTATATACTTCAGGTAGAATCAGCTCTAAGAATCTAGGTGCAAATTATTATTGTTTTGTGTCTTTGTGAAAGAGACACTTCCTTGGCAAATCCTGAAGAAAAAAAATAATTTTTATGTACTATGTCAGGCTTTCAGGGTGTGGTACATATCCCAGGGAGACTGCGGGCATAACACTCTGTAGTGAGTTAGATTCTGTGGCTCTTGGTTGTTGGTGGAGTTAGAGCATGTACACATTTCACAGTACTGAATAATGGTTTTTTTCTTTCTTCCTTTTTTTTTTTTTTAATGAAATGTACAAAGAAAAAGTATGTTACTTGCAAAGTTAACAAATTTAAAATTAGTGAGTATGACCATGATAATTCCCATAATGCATATA
Organism: Odontophorus gujanensis; assembly: GCA_013399175.1. Lineage (NCBI taxonomy): Eukaryota > Metazoa > Chordata > Aves > Galliformes > Odontophoridae > Odontophorus > Odontophorus gujanensis. The sequence continues at coordinate 51,440 of VXAB01006845.1, read as the reverse complement.
CCTTTTGAACGCTGAATGAGGTAGAGAAGCTCTTGGGGAAAAATTAAATTTGGGGAGAAACTACAGTGAGGTATTTCTTTTCATATTTCTGAAAGTTTCCTTATATTCCTAGAGCTGTATTTATTGCTGCTCTAGTATCACTGAAGTGTTGTGACTTGTATTGTGCTCGTTTTGTTTTGTTATTTTGGTATGCTGACAGAATTCTTCTTTGAATCAGTAGTGGAATACTGATTTTTTCCAGGACTTTGTATCTCACTTAAGCCAGAAGAGCATTTAATATCATAAAGGGCCGTGCTCTAACCTGAAAAAGATGTTCTCTACACAGTTTTCCTAAACATTTGTTGTGAAAACACCAAGTGTGATTTAAGCGATTTATTACCAGTTCATCCAACAGTTTTCCATGATATTGCCTGTGTTTTCTTTCTGCTCTGAGATTTCAGCTTTCTTTCAGTCTGAATCTGAACAGTCCAGTGTCATGAGTCTCTTTCATTATGGCAGAGCAGGCCCTGATGGAAGAAATTACTGACTATGCGTTTGTGACTATCAGCTGATGATTGATAAAACTCTGGTACATTAGTATCTGATAATGGTGTATTACTGAGAGTTCTGAACTTTGTACTTCTTTGAGTGAAGGCCTTTACAGTTGAAAGAAGTGTCAATCAGAGCTTTGTAGCCACAGCTGTGCATTCAGTCTAGCTATCATACAGATGTACTGCATGTAATAAGTCCACTTCTTTTTAGAGATTTTTACTCAGTTTCTTTTATACCATAGTAGCAGTACTGAAGGCTGTACAGGCATGTGCAAGTATCAGCAAAGGAGTCTTCATTGTGTAAGGACTGAAAGTCCTGCTGCTGACCAACCATTAGACAATATCAAGACAATATCAAGTAAAGAAATGTCACGTGTGATCTGAGTATTGATGGGAACATGACGGGAGGATGGGAATCAAACTGCTTTCTCACACACAGTTCACCAAATCTCTACTGTAATACACACCCTGCGATTATCATTAATGTTGTTTTTTTCTTTATCAGTCTGTTGAGTTATACTGCCTGTTTGGTTGACAGTGTTGCTGGTATCAGGAATTAATTCTGAAAACACAACATTGTAAGTCTAGTGGAGGGTAGAGGAAGAACATTTTCCTAGCACTGTATATAAATATCACAGTATAGTGTCATTTTCCTACCTCTCTCTGAAGCTAAATCTGTTTTTCAAGAGAGAAAATGCATAGAAAAATGCATAGAAGCAGAATGCTTTTTTGCTGGGAGCAAGAACAATTATTTATTTTTACAAAACTACTCAAGATACTTCGGGCAGATTTGATGTTAAACTAGAAACAGCACCTAGCTTCTATGTCTGTAAATCATTATTACTAGTCTTTTGAAAGAAATAGCTGTTAAAGCAATGGTGGATCCATTCCATATATTGTGCTTTGGTTTGTATGTGCAGTTTGAAACCACACTGCTAATTGCAGACAGTACCGAATATCTGCCTTAAAACAAAGATTCATCAAGTCAGTGACACTATGAGTGTGACTACAGCAAATAAATTTAAATAGCATCAAGAGACTCCTTTCTTAGTTTGTAAATATTCTCAGCAAAATCATATGGATAAAAGAACTGAATTATTTGGTCTTCTGCTGATAGGACAAAGAATTAGCTTCATGGTAGTTCAGTGATATGTGAGGAAAAAATATCACAACTCTTGAACAACATAGAGTGGTGGCCTTATGTGTGCATTTATCCACGTGCTTCCACGTTGGTTTGGTTGCATAAATGCATGAAATACTAGACAAAAGCAATTCTAGAACTGTATTAGAGATACTTATTTAATGAAAAATCCTGTAAAATGTGAGATGCAAATGGAATGAACATTGATGCTCTGTATAGAAGATTTAATAATCTTTCAGACTGATTCAGGCTTTCACACTTTTGTCAATTCAGTTCACTTCTTTGTAGAATATTGGAAGCTCTTTACTAATTTGACTTTTTGTTTGAGTTATTACNCATTGATGTTCTATAAGTAATTTAAGGCCTTTTCTCAAATTTTGGTGCAATTACACTCCTAAAATATATTCTGGGTTATGTCTAATTTAAAATGTCATTGAATTTAATAGGGTCACTCATAGACTCGTGCTTCTTTTTAGAACTGGGCCTCAGTGATAGCTCTTCAAAAATATGTATATATTTCACCACAGATTCACACAACTAAAACAACATTCACTTTTTAACATACTATTAGGTATAATAAAGAGTGTTCTATTTTTAAGTATTTAACTATCAGATGTTCTCAATTTTCTTAGCAACTTACTCTGATTTTTAGAGTGTCAGCTTTTTATTATTTATTGAATTTGTATAATTTTATCTTCATTATTTTGTATTAATTCAAAATAATTTCTTTTCCAGTGATTCAATTACAGTCTGAGTCTGGGGATTTTGAATGCTGACTCTCTTGGTTCTCCATATTTATTTCACATCAATAAAAAATAACCTCATTCTATAAGAAATCTTCCAAAAGGAACTTCAAAATGTTTTTAATTTACACAGAGAATATTATTTCTTTGGGTTTTTGTCTACTGTATGTTAGAGGATTCCCTCTAGTAGGTCACTTTCATGTAACTTGAAGTAATATAAAATTAGGGCAAGTCAATTGACCACTTTCTCCAGTTCTTTCATTTAACTGAATTCATACAGCCTGTAACTCATTTTCTCTATCCTGCTTTAGATTTCACTCAGTCATGTGAATTTTTTGACCTGATCCTTCCCTTGACAATTTGATGCAAGTCTCAGATGCCAGATTCTTTTGTGAGAAGCCCAGGTTTTTTCTTTCTCTAATGTTGAGAGCTTTGTTACTTGAGACAAGAGCAGCAACATTCCCATCACCCAGCTTATCCCAAGTTGCAACAGATTCTTTCTATTGCCTATGAAACGGGCCTGGGTTGATTAGTTAAATGCCAATAATGTTGACATCTTAAGTTAGATAAAAGGAACTCAACTCAGCTATCAATTGGCATAATTTGACAACCTTAATCTTCCAGTAAATTACAACTGTCAATTGCTAGTATTAACTTCTTGAACTATGCTTCCCAGACTGCAAGGAGGAAAAACAAATTCTACTAGGTCATAGGAAGTTTGGTCCCTTTAGGAAAAGCAATTTTCAAAAATAGGTGATAGTCAACCTCACAGCCACAATTTCTGTTGAGCTACACAGAGAAAATCTGGAGCAGCTAAATGAAGCAAGAGGTTCAAGAAGGACAAAATTAACGAAGGATAGAGAGAGAACAGACCCCAAGGTTGGTCTTTAGAAAATAGAGAAACTGAGGCTGGCATGACCTGCTCCATGACTCTTAAGCCATGTATGACTTTTCAACAGTTCAACAGTGGCTCCTTCCCGGAGTCTGTGTCCCAGGGTGCTTTGCTAATCAATGTTCTGAATGATACAGATTCATAGGATAAAGTAATATACACCATCATCAAGTTGCCTTGAGACCCAACTATACACCAAGTCCAGCTTTTTCTTGTCTTTCTCACTTTTGATCTACTAGAATTTTGTTGCTTCTCAATTTCACAGACTTGATTTTTTTGTCTTCTTGGATTGGGAAATTTGGCTTCCCATCCTTCTTTTTCCAGATATGATTCTTTCCTCCATCAAGCATCTGTCTAAATGACCAGTAAGTCAACTTACCCTTCTGATGGATTTGGCAGGCTGTTCCTATGTTCGAATTTTTATGCAAACTGTGGCAATAAAGTCCTAAAAGAAAAATGAAAACAAAAAAAGCGTAGTGAATACATACAGGCTGAAATTAATTTAATTAACAAATATGATACAACAACTGAACTATGAAGGTATATACAAAATACAGAATACGTATGATTATACAACATAGATTAGTAATACAGACAAAGGAAAAATCAGCTATTTCTATTTATTGTCACACAATTACATAATAGACTAAGTATTTTAGAATTAGGAAAAAAATAAAACATATCGAGGATCAGGTATAGTCAAATACTTAGTATGCAAAGATTTCTTAAACCATTTAGCATTTATTTTTTTTTAACTCACAAAAATAGGAATTTTTTAAAGACAGAAATCATTCATTTTTTATTTCATTTTGTCTTTTTTTTTAATGTCATCTGCTTCTTTTCCTGTGAGTTTTGTTGAGTCTAAACAGAGCAGTTTTGATTTTCTTGCCTAGCTAGTTTCTTAGCTTTTACAAATATTCCTGAGAACAATAACAACAACAACAACAAAAAAGAAATTAAAATTACTTCACATTTACATGATAGTGTAATAAACATGGCCTCTAATAAAAATCTTGCAGCCACTTGGCAGAAGGTTGTTTCAACAACACAAGTTGCATTTGTGGATAGGAGTACATTTAATATGCCTTCCATACACTAGTCAGAGTGTATACAGTAGTTGGGCCAACATGTCTTTCAGTCATCTCTTTCAATTCTTAAGAACAGCCTTAGGTTTAAAGGTAGATCTGTGTGCTTTGTCTCAACTTATACTGTATTTCCGTATGACCCTCAGAAGGAAAAAAAAACCCTTCCGATTTTTATAAGTTTTGAATTAAAACACTTCTAGTTACCAGGATTGAAACAGCATAGTTTATAAAACATACCTTCTGTTAAGTAAAAGCATGCTATTGGACACATATTTTATATATATATATATATTCTGTCATATATACATATGACAGAAATTTAAATAATCACTTAGATACAAGTTTATTATTTATTTATTAGACTTTAATTACTGTTGCTGATAGTTGATAGGCCTCAAGGAAGTTAATTACTTCATCTCATTGCCAGGTTTAGAAGTTAGCTGTCTTTAAACAATTCAGTCTTGAATAATTTATGAAGATCTGAAACAGTAATTCATGACTTTTTAAGAAATAGCATTTTTAAGAAAAGTTGAAACTGTGCCTTAGGTTTAAAGTAACTCTACAAAAATACATAGAGAAAACATTTATTTTTTCTTCTGATGAAGGATTTTGAGACAAAATATTGGTCTCTTGTTGCCATTATCTTTGAGCTGTGAGTCATGAACAGGAGCGACTGAGGACGTAACCAGCCTTAGCTGTCTACTCCAACCCTACTGTTTTTGTTGAAAGCACAACTCTAGATTTTTGGATGAACTGAAGTAATGAGCTGCAGTATCAGATCAATGCTATCTACAGAATCGTTGCTGAAAGTGTTTAATGCTTGAAGTCCAAGACAAGAACTATACTGAATGCTTGATCTAAAAAAAGAAGTTTAAATTTGTAAGTATTTACCAAAGATATCTTAGTTAGTGTCATAAGAATTTTATCTATTAAAGATAATGTTGTTCAAAAGGCAGTGTCACTGTGGCAAAATCAATAGCTGACATAAAACATTTTGCACTTAGTTTATTAAATCAGCCTACTATCTTAAAATTAAGATCAGTTATTTTCTGTGATGGTTGTCTGATTTCTTATGAGAATGTAACAGTGAAATGACAAAATATTTTCAAGATACTTTTGTCAATTTTTTTTTTGCTATTTCCTGAAGATTCAATTTTTAATGTTCAGAGGGCAGCCACTCTTAATCTACCCACAGGATAGTTGAGAGGAAAATAATCTTGCTACCAGCAGGTGGTATACTTGTACAAACAGAAAATGTGTTGAATGAAAACTTTGTTTTTAAACTTTTTAAAATCTGAAAGCAATATTTTAGTTAAATCTCTTAGTAAAAAATAATTACGGTATAAGTTTCTATGAAAATATTGGTTTATTTTTCACCTTTACTTGTTCTAAATAAATAAAAACCTTCACATTTTTTCGTTTTGAAATTTTATTTTATTCTCATTTCTTATTTATTCACAGCAGAAGTGCAAAAGCTGGTGTCATACTGTCTCTTTCTGGTGTGACATTGTAGAGACAGAGAAACCAAAGTATAAAAATGAATACATTATTTTCTTAAAACTTGAAGATCATTTACAATAAACATTTTGTGTGTGTGTGTGTGTACGTGTGTTAGTGGAACTTTGAGCTGTTTTTACATTATTGTTATGAAAAGCCAGTCACTCAGCATGTATTTAGGGAGTACATACATTATACATAATTTTAGCCATCTCCAATTATGCTTTCAGTCAAAGCTATTCTGTCTTTTTCTTTTTGCAGTAAATTGAGAAAAAGACAAGCTCAATTTACCACGCATCCCAACATTATAAAAGAAAATACTGATTCTGGCGAGTCAATTACTTTATCAAATTTTTATGTTGCCTCAATTGTTCATTCTGTGTCAAAGGAGTAACTTAAAAGGAACTGAATATAAAACTTCTTGAAACAGAATTGTTTCATCTAGGTATGCTACATGTATACTAACATATGTCATTAGCATTTGGATAGATCTGCCTAAGTTGTCTTGCATTCCTTTAAATTTATGTTTTATGTTATCTAATAATTTTTTAAAAAAGTTCTACTTAACTTTGGTTTTACTTCATGGACATATAAGTTATTGTGATTTATCATTTTTTCTTCTATGTAGCTTTATGAATGGTTAATGTTCTTTCCCTAAATCACTGCTTTTTGATTTAGATTTACTCTTATTTAACAGCATAGAGGCCATTCCAGAATGAAAATTTCCATCATGTGGTCAAAGATTATTGAAAAAATCTAGACTGTCAACCTTGTTTTTAGTCCTTCTTTGTATGTGATCATGATCAGTTTGGTTGTTCCATCTTTTAGTCTGTTTGCAATATATCCATAATATCCATTGCCTCCATTGTTTGCATTTTATGTAAATTTTCCTGTTGATCAGGAGCAAGTTATCAGGCAATACAATATCATCTAGAAATTAACTGCCTTATAACTTTGCATTTCATAGAATTGTAGAATGGCTTGGGTTGGAAGGGATCCCAAAGATCAAGTTCCAACCTACCAGCCGTGGGCAGGGCCACCAACATCCAGATCAGGTGCTAGATGAGGTTGCACAGGGCTCCATCCAACCTGGTCTTGAACATCTACAGGGATGGAGCAGGTACTATCAGAGCAAAAATCATCTATATTAGCACAGCTTTCATTTTGCATCTACCAACACTACTTTACTTTCTGATGTCTTTCCTAACTGAAGGCTTATGCATCTGAAGAAATTTCTATTTTCAACTTCCTCTTTCTATTTTTCATCTTTTAAACTCGAGTGTTCTTAATTTTTGCACTCATGTCATAAAAGTTGTAGGAATTGGCGAGTTTTCGTAAGAGTAGTCAATTCTCTGGTCCTTTCGGCTTTGTCCTTCATTATTAATGCAAGAACAGTAGTAACATGATCATAGAATAGAACCTGTGCTGGCAGTTTACTGTGCTTTTCAAAGGTGACTCCTCTGCTCCTGCTCTGCTGATTAGATAAAATATTTTCTGTTACCCACTTTTAGTTCATCTGCACTCTATTTCATACTTATTTCTAAATCCATATGAGAACTCTACTGTTCCAACTAAATTAAATAGTTGTATTTAGTAAGTATGTCATTATAATAATTTGATATTAGAAGCAGGAATTATAGTTGATATAATTGGATGTGGAAAGCCCCTGAATCAAACAGAACAGAAAAATAGGTAATTTAGTGTATGAACTAACAACTCTTTCAAGTCAGAGCCTTACCATGTATGTTGCAGGAATTTATTCTGGACTTACAAGATGTATGACATCAGTATACTAAGTTCTGGTACCTCTTAAGATATGTTAACTACCCGGAGTCTCATCAGAATATGTGCTGCCAAGTGAATAATTAGTCTTAGCATCACAGTTAACTTGGAAGATAACTTGTGATTTATGGCGTTGGTAGCTTGAATCTGACCTGCAGACTAAGCAAGGAAAAATGCAATTCTAGAACTTCAACCACCATAGCTAAAAGACTAGCTAAGATATTTTTGTTGGTCCAGAGTGAACCAGGAATTGGATTTGATTATCTTATGGATCCCTTCCAATTTAGGATATTCTATGAGTCTACACTGGCAACCAATACTAACTACAAGAAACAGTGCCCAAAACTAAACAATTAACAAGCAATTTTATGAAAATTAGAAAATTAAGTTTCCAAGAGTGCTGTTAACTTGTAATGGGTAAAATGGAGCAATTAGTATTTTGGCATTACTAAGGTTCTGCAGAATTCCTTTGCAATAACTTATTGCAATATTTGCTAGGAACCACTGTCAAAATCTTTTTTCTGGTAATAAGAGTGAATCTCTATAAAGGAGAGAGATGCTAAAGAAATGTAAAATTACTGGGTGACTTCAAAACTAATTTGTTGTATCTATGAAAGAAAAAAGGTGGCGTTATAGTTTTGGGATATTTATGAAGCATGTCAAGACAATAATAGATGAATGAAATCTACAAGTAGTTTTAAGGTATTTTGGTGTGGAAAAAAATAGGAGAATGGTAGAAGTTGTTTTTTTTTAAATAGGTGGAAACGAAAAAGTCTTGAAGTTGATTACACTTCTGAAGAACATATGCAGTTCATAGACCAGTGGACTTTTAGAGAGAGCAGTATTTGTGTTTTGTACCTTTACAAGGTTTTTGTTTCAGGATGGGTTGAAAAGATTAAGCACTGATGTTCTCCAAGAATTGAATGGAAAGAAATAGAGTTTTTGTCCCTTATAGTCCAGTGTCTTCAGCGTGAAAACATCAAAGAGAGGGAATGGCTGTTTTATCTATCATGAAAATCTAAGAAAGCTACAACCAGTTGCTAATGATAGTCATTATAAAATTACCAGAGCACATACAGTGTTTGCAGCCTTACAGCAGTCCTGTCTAAAATGGAAGAATATTAATTCATTTTTTTGTCCACAATTTCAATTGTCCTTAAAATCTCTTCTTTGTGTGGAACACACTTGATAATGCATAATAAGATTTCCTATTAGAAAGGAGCCAAGTATCTCAGCAATTCAGCGAGGTTAGAAGCAAGAAGTGGGGAGTAATGGCAGATAGCAAGGAGAAAAATGCAAAAATTTGAGAGAATCATAAGAAAGGAATTCTCAGATGGCAGAAATCTAGTGTTTTGGTGTATTTACTGTAAATTATAAAAATACACTGGTCTTACGATTTGGATAACAATTGGTATTGACATCAAAATCCTTTTTGTTATTTTAACTTTTCTTGCACCTGCAGATGATAGTTGCTTTTATTATTTACATGTACTTCTCCCTCATCCCATCTGCTTTCACAGCTATTTCCCTTTCACTTGTCACTAGAGTCATCAGCTTTCCTCTCACATCTCTGTTTCTTATAAACTTAATACTCGTCCATTTTTTTCCAGCTCAGTGTTGCTTTTTCCTCACTGATCAATAATTACATTTCAAACCTTTCATCTATACTTTTTAACCTATTTGCCTCCCAATCTGTTGTCTTTATGATTTCCCATTGCACAGTGTTAGAGAAAATGTGTCTGGAATAAATCTTTTCATCTGTTTTTTTTTTCATTCCGGCTCCAGTAAGTTTACTGTAATGAAAATTATCTATTAGTTAGACCCCATCATTTCTCCTTTTGAAAAGTCCTCACTGCCTGATTCTAGACTTCTCTCTGAAGCTCATTTTCTTTCTCATTTGTAAGACTCTAACTTTGTCTACATTTCTGCTCTCATTTCACCAGTTGCTCCTGTCTCACCTCTTCTTGTTTTAATTTTTCGCATTTTGGCAGCACTACAGAGGAGTTACAATGTTCGTGTCTCATGACACTTCTGCATAATGCAGCCCTGGCCATGCTACAGGGATGTAAGTCATCTAGCTGGACCACTGGGCTCTCCACACTACTTCCTCCAGCTGTCAGTGACCAGAATACCATCTGCTTCCAGATTAGCAGGGAGTTCTGTTGATTCCTCTCTCCTTCATACCCATGCTAGCTTCCTGCACTGATTGCAAAAAGTGGAGAGAAAATTAACAGTGGCTATCCCTGAACAAATGCTACCCCTGAGCAGCTACTTAGGCCCTTATTTGTGCGCTGTCACTGCTTCAGCTTCAACACCATCACCCAGTATTTACTCCCAGTGCCCATAGTACACTGTTTTTTACTTTCTTCATACCCTGTATTTCTGCTGCTATGTCACCTCTCTGGTTTGTGAACACAGCTTCATCAGATTGTACCTATATCCTAAGCCTTGAAACCCAGCTTCCAAGAATCCATGTATCATCCATGTGAATTTCCTGGAAAAAATTCTGTAAACTTCTTTCACAAAGCCATAATATGGAACTTCTCATGTAAGCATCAAATCACTCTACCACATATACATTTTTAAAAAAGCTTCTGAAAGATTAAATGCTATATACATTTCACTCCATATCTTCTATTCTTCTGTTTAAGTGGTGAGCTCTTGTTTTCTGACTCTCTTTTCCCTTCCATTGTGAAACCCTGCCAAATATTTTCCTTGTTTGTAACAATAATAATTCTTGTGCATGTGTACTTACGAAAAAAAAAAAAAACTGTTGTTTTTTATAGGGCTACCTAAAGATTTTTTTAATGCTTATTCATGGTATTTTTGCCATCTTTTCAATTTCTATTGCCTTAGATATCTGTCATGTTCATAGGCATCTTTACTCCCCACGTTGGTATTTCCAGTTTTCAGACTTAGTATTATTTGCCTGGTATTAGTCTGTTTTAATATTACTAATTTTTGTTCTGGAATTCTCTACCAAAATACTGAAAAAAAAAAAAAAAAAAAAGGGTATTAAAGCGTTATGATTTTTTTTAATTAAAACTCGTTTTTAGTAGATATGTTAGTCAATGCTTCTGCTGTTTCTTTCTGATCAGGTATATCAAGGCTTAATTTTCTTTTATTCATTATAATGTGGGATGGGATTTTTGAGTACCTTTCTCACAATCCTGATATAACCAGAAGTTATTAATTCTGTTTCAAGTAAAATAAAACAAAAGACAAAGAAAATAACAGCAGTTACTCTAATACAATTACTATATATCTGTTGATATGCAGTATTTCTTCTGTCATTAGTATAGTTGTCTTTTACCACTTATATCTTTTGTCAGACAAGTTCTATTTTTGCTTATACTTTTTGATTGGAGTAGATATTCTGTAAGTAATAATTTGTATTTTTTATATTTCAATCTTTCTTTACTTATGTACTTAATGTTACAAAATTTCTTCATATTACCACAGTGAAATGTGTTGTATATGTTTCCAATGTACTTTTTTTCTCTCTTTTGTCAAAACACCAGACTCTGAATTGTTTTTAATTTTTAAAATGTCTTACAGAAAATAGGATAGAACTAATTCTTGAAATTATATATCATCAGTTCCTTCTATTTTATATGCAGTTTCCCTGTATTACAAAGACGACGGATTCTCTGGCATCCTTCCAGTTCTGTGACCCACCTCTTTTTCCAAACAACTTTTTGCCCTTCCCCCATGCCTGCAGGCTTGTTCTTCTTCATTAACATATTCAAACTTAATCTTTTCCATCTGGCAGCCCATCCTTTGGGCTGCAGTCAGAGGATCTTTTGTGGACATGTGTACTGCTGCTGTCCTCTGTACTTGCCTCCAGCTGCTGTAGTTGGAGGTAACACAGCATTTGTAGATGTCTTGAAGATGTTTGTCCCAGAATACATGGAAGGTGTGTATGATCTGGCAGAAAACAGGATTACACAGAATTCTGAGCAAGGCTGACTTCTAGAGCAACCTGATCTTGGAATAGCAGGTCTTTTTAACATCTTTGTGTCATGGGCACTGGGATCAAAAGTGCACCCTTAGCATGTTTGTGGGTGGCACCAAGCCGTATCATGCAGTAGACAGGAGGGAGGGAAGGAGACCTTGCAGCCTTGAGATGTTGGCCTGTGTGAAACTCCTGAAGTTCAGCAAAACCAAGTGTAAGATTCTGCACCTGGGCCAAGACAATCGCAGACCTGAATACAGGCTGTGTGCAATGAGTGTATTGAGAGCAGCCCTGAGGTGAAGGACATGACTCTCTTGGTGGATGGAAAATAAAATGAGCTGACAGTGTGCACTTGCAGCCCAGAAAACCAACAGTATTCCTGGGCTGCATTAAAAGAGAGGTGACCATCAGGGCAAGGGAGGTGATTGTCCCCCTCTGCTTTGTCCTCAAGAGGCCCTATCTCCTGTACTGTGTCCAGTTCTGGGGCCTCGAGCACAAGAAATGCATGGAGTGGACCCAGGGGAAGCCATGTGGATGATCAGTGGGCTGGAGCACTTCTCCTATGAAGAAAGGCTTAGAGCTGGGCTTGTTCAATCTGGAGAAGAGAAGGCTCTGGGTCGATATTGTGATTTTCCAGTATATACAGGAGACCTACAGAAAATCTTGGGAGGGATGGTTTATCAAGGAGTGTAGTGACAGGACCAGAGGTAAAAGCTTTATACTAAAAGAGGAGAGATTTAGATTAGATGTAAGGAAGAAATTATTCTCTACGAGGGTGGTGAGGCATTTGCACAGGCTGCCCAGAGAAGCTGTGGATGCCCCATCACTGGAAGTATTCAAGGTTATGCTGGATGGGGCTTTGAGCAGCATGATTTAGTTGGAGTTGTCCCTGATGTGGACAGGATTGGAGTTAGCTCCATTCCAACCCAAACCATTTTGTCTACAGTTGCTTTCTAGGACAGCATAAAACCCCTTTGCCTCTTCAACTCATGCTGGCCTCTAACAAGATCAAATGCTGCTTAAAGAAGGAGAATACACACAGTGAGCTGCTAAGCAGGAACAAATGATGATAGAGGCAGCAAAATAGTTTGTAATCCTTCAATAACTGTATTAAAATAGGGCTTATTCCATTATAATGTGTGTAATTGTGTCTATATTAATTATATGAAATATGGCACATCTGAAATTTTGGATTACATTTTCAACATATATACCATTCCATTCTAAGTAACTGTAATGTCAGTAGGTTCATACCATACCAGCCCATGTTGTGATGGAGATGATGATAAAAACGATAAAGGTTTATATTAGATTATGCTATTAAGCTATAGCATGACAGTCTGAAGGGACTGGATCTCTTCAGTCATATGCTTTAGAGTACATTTTAAATAACTTCATTTAAAGAGATACAGGTATATTTGATTTTGAAAGTATATAGAAGTAACTCACAAATTATACCATGAGCATTTAGTTCTTAAAAATTAAATAAGTAGAATCAATGCTTAATATGTACATTTTCATTAGAACAAGCCTGATTTGAAATGTCACTTACCTACTACTTTAAGATACCGGGGGAATAATGAGAAATTAAATGTAATCTAGTTGGCTGTGGAAATAACGTTTGTTAATAATAGATATGTTATTAAGAAAAGTAAAGCTCACTGAATTATTGTGCTTTTCACAGAACTAAATTACTAAAATGACATGATGTAGTCACATCACCTCTAGGAAAAGCAGACTGTAGCAGCAGGAACAGTGTGCTCGCATGCCCAGTTCTAGGGCTGACTTGTGTCCAGTGCTTTAGATAGAAAAATTCTGCTTGATTTACAACCATCACATAGAGCTACATAGCAACTACCTAGATTCCTGAAAAAAAATTAATGCCTGAATAATATCCAAAGGATTTTAATGTAAATATTTATAATACACTGTCATCTAGGAGATAAACAACTTAATATTAATACTACACAGTTCTGATATTTAAAAGCTTTCTTTTTATTTTTTTTTATTTATAGGCTAGAGTTTGTGGCCAGAATCTTCTGCTTGATTGTGTCTTTAATCTAACCCAAGAAAAATGTAATAATATTTTTTTAGTAAAATCCCATTAATCTTCTATTATATTAGTGGCATGAATCAACCGTTCAGTATTTTCTAGCCTATGATTTTTTGCAAGAAACAAAGAAGAAGTCTTACCACTTTAATTAAGATGCTGCTCAAATAGTCAAGTGTAAATCTGAGAGTAATTGGTTAAGTTCCAGAAACTTTTCTATCTACAGTTCAGATGCTATGAACCCAAGACATTTTTGCATTAGTGGCAGTACTTGACCATCCAGTAACATTACAGTGTTTAATTCCAAGTTCTATGTTTGGGTAACTCGGTATCTGCTATTGCTTCAGGATTTGTCCAGTCTTGTTTTATTGTTTTAATTATTTTTCAATTCAGAGAAGTTGGAAAAATACAAGCAAGCACTATTTACTGATACTGATTTTGTTATACTTAATTACTGTATCAAGGCAATACATAATTGAATTCTGAATGTGGAATATGAATGTGTCCTTGATGGTCTTTCTACAATAGGCTCGCATGCAGAAAAACAAGATTTTCAAAGTACTTTGAATAACAGTGTATGAAGTACATTATGCACTCTTAATGATGAGACAGTTTTGCACTGTAGGATCATTTCAGCATACATTATCCATGTGCAGCTCAGTGCAAGTTTTATACTGTAGCTTAAAAGTAATGCCTTTTTTTTTTTTTTTTTGGTGGCAGGAATCTGTAAGCCAGGAATTCACAGGAATAGGAGTAGAGCAAGCTCCTTAGCTAGCATGGCTATATGTACTCCATCATATACCTAACTGTGTTCAGCATAGTTGATTGTTAACTGTGTTCACAGGATGATTGTTGCTAGCAAATACAAGAGGCAATTTTACCAGCGTCAGTCCTACTAGTCTGTTAAACACTACATGAGTGTTTTCTCTGAGAGAAAAGTCTTCAGAAGGTGTCAGATGAAATTATCTTAAGCTCTGTTATTACTAGTTCACATATGCAACATCTATGTACAAAGACTTTTTGTGCCATTCATATGACTTATGCTTCCTAAATGTTCCAGTGTTCTTAAGTCTCATCTTATTAGTTTTTTAAAGTTGAAAACAGATATTAAACTTTATTTATATTTTGGAAGTCCTACAATCTCCAAAATCAGTAGTCCTTGAGCTAGAGAGACAAAAGATATTATTTCGCTGAAGGAAAGAATCAGGGAAGACAAGCAGGGAGATGGAAATTCATGAAAATCTTTACTTTTTAAAATAAATAATATTGTTGCATTATTTTCATCTTGTTTTTCTTTTCATGCATCTTCTCCACAGAATCTTCTTCATGAAGGTTTCCATCTTTTCTTTTATACATTTAGAAGGAATTATATAATAATCTTGGTTGGATTATATATGCTTTTGCATAGTGATCCAACTGTATAAACACTAACAAAAATTCACTACTAACTTGCTAGTACCTGACGCCCTGAGTTGCTCAGTATCTTTATCTCCCACTGCATCTGGTTGCAGGCTGGCAGAGATTGAGAGCTGTGGCCCTGGGTTAATAATGCTGTGATATATGTTCTTGATGAAGGCATAGCTTCTCCTGTGGAGAGAAGCTTCAGCTGTGTTTTAAAAAGATCTGTAATTTATGATTAAAAATATGATTTGAGTCCTTTTATTTCAAAATTTTTATTTTGGACCATTATTATGTATTTTATACGTCAAGCCTGGATTAACTAATAACCTTTTTGAATCCCAGCGAATAAATATTCTCCTTTGAAAATTTTTTCATGTCACTTATGACTTCATTAATATAGTGACTTTAAAATCTGTTTTACTTGCAGTAATGAAGAATGCTGCAGAATATGCAGTATCATTCAGACTGATTAATGAAGTGGATTACCAGATTAAACACAGAACAAATTAAAAAATTAATATTCTTAGTCTTTGAATATTTCTTAATTTAATTAAAGGTTTAAAATTCTTACATAATTTGTCATTTAATCAACTTAACAGTCTCTTTTTTGTGAAAAAAGTAGTTTACAGAACTCTTAACATCTTTACTCCCTTTTCATCACAGCTTAGATGAGTGCAAAAAGGGAATGTTTCTCACATTCCACAATGACTCTATGACTATTCTTCATATCAGGAGTTTAAAACATAGGCTTGAATTGCACAGTGAGATTTTAAACTAGGTTTTTGAAACCATAGGGTAGCTGCCTGCCCCATTTTTTTTGTAATTCATATCACATAAGGGTCAAAAGTACTTAGCAGTCATCATAAAATTATTTAGTGCTTAGTGAAGGAGGAGAAATAATGGACTGATATGTCATGCTAACACAACGTCTGTGAGCAAAACTGTACTTTAGTGTGAAAACAATATAGGCTATCTGACTTGGAGTGAAAACTAGTACTCAGAATAGCAAGATATTCTGTCTTGTAGCACGCATGCCAAGCCATTAACATTGCATCTTCCCACTGTGAGAGCTCAGAGCCACTGCCTCACCTTTATGGAAGATGCTCTGAATTGCTCTCAGTGAGTAAGCAGCTCCCACTGAACTCTCAAATATGCCTTCTCGGTGCTTGTAAGTAAGAAAAGTCATTCCTGTTCCACAAGGCAGCATCAAGAGTAGGACCTTCAAGTGAATTCAAGAAGCATATGTTGAAAATGTTATTCAGGATGTAAAAAAAAATTGGTTACAAATAATTAACTAAAAAATGATGGCATGCTGCTTCTGAAAGTATGAGTGGTTAGAAGGCATGCTGCTATATCCAATCCCCTTGTGCTGTACCTTCCAGAACTGAGCTAGGCCTCATGACAGCAGTTAGTAAAGTTAGATGGGAACATATGAAAGCAGGAAAGAAGTGGTTAAGTGGACTGTAAAAACTGAAAAGATCTGTTGTACATTATTTTGCATTCTACATATTTATGCACTTAATCTGGAAATTACTACCAGTTCATAGCTATAATGAAGACTATATAGAAAACAATGACCTAACTCACACCTTTGAAAATCCAGCAGAGAAGGAGAGCTGAAAACTGAAGTTTTGTTTTGTTTCTTTTGCTTTCCAGCTTTTTTGTCTGCTTACTTCCTGGGTTCTACAAATAAACTGAATAGCACTGGTTTAAAACAGTGGTTCTCTACTTATGGTCTTGCAAGGTTATGATCTTCAGAGTAGTGTAAAGTGTATAGTGTGTTCAACTACCATTTTGAATGTAAAGATGAAACCACAAACACTTTGGGTGTTTGACAGTGGTCCAACATTTTGGCTTAAAACTCAACTTTGTCTGAATATCCCACAGCATAATTACAAAAATGACATGGGAAGTATTCATATTGATCAGGTCAAGAAGTTGTCTAAAAGTGGAGTTGGTCATTTCTGTAGAGAAGTTAAATACCAGATGATTACATATGTATGTTTTAAGTTGAACATGCGTTAACAGTAGCTTATATCATTCTGCAGAGCTCTAATATTGCTTTTGAATGCAAAAAGGCAATGTAACTTAAAGATGGCCATGGTTGTTAATGACTTGTATTAGCTGGAAGCTATAAAATCATCCTAGTACTCTGTTAGTGCTGGAATAATAATTTACCAAGACAATTACCACATGGTGGAATTTTTTGCTCCTCTAATTCAGTGTTATTAATAATGAATAAAATTGCAATTTTCTCAGGTTGCTAGGGGCAGTGGGGAATTATTTCAATGAATATTTCAGCACATTAGTTTAATCATAGTTCCACAAAATTCAAGTGGGCAATATTTTATACTTCTAAGTTCAGTCTGCTAAGGGACCATAGTCATTAAATTGCAAACTATTTGCGCTGAAGTCCATTCTATGATTTACAAGCCTTGTTAAAAACACTGTAAAAGAAAGCAAGCTGTGCCATTAATACTTGTAATTTGATGCTGCATTTGTTAATGGGCTCAGTGTGATTAATGTTTTTAGCAGCAGGCAGAACACTTTGAGACAGGCAGTGCTGAGGTTTATAATACATAAATGCATGTAAAGAAATGTTAGAATATTGTAAGTTTCAGTAATATATGTTTTTACAATATTATATTCCTGAAACAGAAAAGCAGCAGTGAAGTTATCGTATGTAAATATGGTTCAAGCTGTGGTAGGTGCTGATGTGTGTGTTCTTTATTTCACAGCCAACTGCACGACTTCTGGCGCTTGGATTACTGGGAAGACGATCTGCGCCGGCGGAGGCGATTTGTTCGCAATGCTTTTGGGTCTACTCATTCTGATGCTCTTCTGAAAGCTGCTGTGGAATATGGTCAGTACTAACTCCTGCTTAAAAATGTATCTTAACAATGTTTTCTTCATGTCCATGAATCCCTGAGAATCATGTCCTTTCTTTTACAAGGATAGTACTAATTCCTAGAACAACATTTTCATAGAAAAGGAATTCTTTCAATTCTGTCACTTCAGTGAACCAGAAGATGTGAGCTTGTGAGCTGTTAAATTTTCTATTCCCCAAGAGGTTCACATGGCATTCCCAGACACTAATTTTGAGACGCTGGTAGAAGGAACCAAACTTGTCTCTTCCAAGTGACAGAATGAAACTGCTAGGCCATCAAACTAATGTGTCATAACAGTTCCACTGGAGACCTCTCATGAATAAGGACTTAACTGCTTTTAAAATATATTAGATGTTTTTATCTTGGTGCGCATACTCTTAGCCAAAAACATTAGACTAGCATTGAAACAGGAAGAAATCTGACTTAGAAACTATCATGAAGTTTTAAGCCTAGATACTGTCCAACTTTTTGTTAACATAGGTGTCCTTTTTTCTTGTTTTTATAGTGGAAATATTTTATCTTTGGGATAAGATTCTGGAAGAGTTTTTGTTTTGTTTTGTTTTGTATAATGAGAGCTATAATACAAGTTGCACTTTGGTGGTTTCAGCATATTGCAAAAATTGCCTCTGTTAATATAGTTTTTGTGTTATGGTATTTCAGTGGAGGTGATGGCTGCCCAGTATAGTAGAGCTAGCCTGCAAGATAAAGCTATATTCAAAAGAAGCAGAGCAACTGAAGTAGTTATAGTTTTATACCTATGTAGTTTTCCATTACTTACCTATCAGTGCATTCAACATACAAGAAAATTAAATGCTTAGGTATTTATGGAGGTAGTGTGCATCAAACAGATGATTGTATAAAAGTTTCAGGTGGCAAAAGTTTCAAGAGAATTAAAGTAAAAAATTCAAAGTTTAAATGTTTCATGTATTTATCAAAATTAACATGGAATTATAAAGCAGCAGCAGGCTTTGAAGTTGTAATTCATGGATTCTATCTACATGTACTTACTTTTCAGAGGCTAAGCCTTTGGATTTTAATACTGAAACTTTTAGTTGACCTTTCTCTGTAAGAAAACATCCTTAACACTGAT
Source organism: Odontophorus gujanensis (assembly GCA_013399175.1). Classification (NCBI taxonomy): domain Eukaryota; kingdom Metazoa; phylum Chordata; class Aves; order Galliformes; family Odontophoridae; genus Odontophorus; species Odontophorus gujanensis. The sequence goes on along the minus strand of VXAB01006845.1, from coordinate 32,386 downwards.
GTTATTTTTATGCCTCTTGGTGTTACTAATGAGTTGAATAATTTATGAGGTTGTCATGTGAAAAGGATTTGGTGCAGTTTGATGTACTTTTAGCCTCTGGTGTTAGAATGTGATTAATAAAGAGCTGGAGGCAGATTTTTTTTTCCGTAGGGCTTAACTTTCGTTGTGATTTTTTATTAGCTTTGTTTTTATAATTTTGTTTGGAACAGTTCGATAGTGAAATGCCCCCAGCTTCCACAGCTAAGCTTGATATCAGAATATAGAAAGAATTTAAATTATTTTTATAAATTGTTCTGCATCATTTTCCAGCAATAGATTTTTTTCCTGACCTCAGATACTTTGTTTGTGAGAAATAAACTATTCATCAGAGCAACATTTGTTGGGCTTTTGTTGTATTAATAGCAGTTTTTCATCTTGACTGATACCTCTAGAGCAAGAAAATCTATTTTGAGCGTCAATAAAATAGTGGAAACATCTTATAAGTTTTTGTTATCTACATTGACTGTCAGTTATCATTTAGGAATTTGTGCATAAATATTGCAGTAGAGGAAAGTATAGTCAAAGCCTAAGTCAGCAAGCTCCCCCATATCTACGATCAAAGGCATCAGCTTAAATAGGTCTGATCAGGCACTGCAGAAGAGGGCGGGCAGTTTCAGCTGAGCAAAAATCACAGAGCGAGGATGACAAAATTAATCAGTCATTTCTGTGGCAGTAAATAATCAGATATGCTGAGGATTGCAGATGAGAGAATTTCCAGATTCCTTGGAGATGTGCCTGCTTAACACCTGATATATCCAAGTTCGTACAGCCATCAAGATGACCTTGATAAACAAAAAAGTGCTCTACAACTACCCTAGAACTAAATCAGTGTTGATGTTGGATTTATGGATAATGTGATTATATAACACTTGCAGTCATCAAAGGGTAGAAAATTCTTGGAAATGAAAACCATGTCTGTGATTTATATGTTTGTTTTAGGAAAGAAAAAACAAATGCTAAATTATGTCTTGAAAGGCTTTGAAAAGAAGTGTTAGATTTAGCTGCTATGTGGCTTCTTACTGTAGGAAGCATTATCTGTGATATACTGTGTGGGAATAGTATTTTCAAAAAAAAAATCTGCTGCGAGGCATGTGGGTAAAGCTTCTACCTATTTAACTACAGGATGTCTCTTAGCAATTACATCCACATTCAGGTTTCTGTTTTTCATAAAATATAAATACGCATATGTGTGTGTGTATGTAAGTTCATAGGCGTATGTGTGTGTGTGAGTGCATGTGTGTGTGTGTGTGTGTGCAAAGTGCCTGGAACGTAAAAACAGTTCAAAACTAAAAATTTTTAACACATTCCTTTGGCTATATACGTAGCTATCCTATGAGACTGTGGGTTTATCAGAGTCATAGCAGCATTTCCAGGAGATTAACTGGATAATTTTTTTCCCTTTGGATTAGTCTCTTCCACTTCTATTTGATTTTAGCACTGGATTTTAATCTGTTTCATATCTGGACATAAAATTCCAGCACAGTTATTTCAGCACTGTATCTGCTGCTCTCCTTTGTTTTAGTTAAATTCTTACTTGAACAGATCCATAGATTCTTTTCTCCCTTTTGTAAAGCTGAAGGGATGTTACTTCCTGTAGTATCAAAGTGCAAGATATAAACTAGGATTTTGAAATACTGGAAGGTTTATAGAGTTTTAATTTTATAACACCAATGGATTTTGAACAGTTCATATTTTAAGTTTACATAGAGTTTCAATGTAATTTAACAACAATTTAATAAAAATTGTGGCTTAAAAAGAGGGGGAAAGAAAAGTTTGTGCAAGAGATTATAGAACCTATTTCTCTTCCCCAAATTTTGCTACCAATAAATGCATAAAATATACAGACATGACCCAATTCACAGTGATTCTGTACATGTGATGAAAGAACTGTCTCTTCCAGTTAATCACCTTAACAGTTTACAGTCACTGGATATTAGTATAGATGAGACTCTACTATACCACTGTGGACAGTGAAATAGAGTAATATTCCACAAAGGTCAATTTGAGCCTTTGAACACTATGTTCCATAGACCATTTCCATGTAGGAGGGATCCAAGAAAAGCCACATTTTCTTGTGTGAAATGGATACATGAGCATTGGTAGCTCAGTGTCCATGTTCTAAACGTAGATATGTAAGCTGGTCAGGCTGGTCAAGTATTTCTAGTCTCTGTGCTCAGGAATATTTGGCCTGTTGAGCTGATTATCATGACAGATAAAAAACACCTTTATAATTTAGTATGTGATACACGCAGATTTTGAAACAAGGCTACAGATGTAATGTATATATATTCATTACAGTGATTGATTTCGTACTTGCATATTTTAAGTTACTCATTTTGTTATACAGTAAGACATTTAATTAGCAACGTTCTTTCAAGAGCAGTTCTAACTGAAATAGAATGTATCTGTCTCCTTCTGGCAGTTGTCATTGCTGCTCCATATTTCAGCAAATGTTGTGTATCCTTATCATCAGAAATATGGTTTATTATACAAACAGTTAAACACCAATTTCTGAAGTCTGAAATGTTCAAATCTGAAGTCTACATTCACAAAATCATCTGGAGTTCAACAGATTTTCAAAGAATTGCAGGCTGAATTCCTTTAGGGTGTTGAAGGACTTACATGCAGTAAGCTTCAACCAAACACTACCTTAAAGGGTGTTTGGACTCCCTGCTACAGAACTGGGAGCCTGAAATCCATGAGAACTTTTACTCAGGCTGGGACTGTCATCAGAACAGGGAATCTAGCTGTCACTTGGGTCCTAAATTAATATTAAATTTTTGAGGATCCTCAATATCAAAGAAAATGCATTAAGATGTTTCAAGGACTGTAACTCTAGAGTGACCTCTCAGTGCTGAGAAGTCCAGAGCGGCTGATTCCCACAGCTCCTGATGTCCATCTCCTCAACTGCTGGGCTCCCTATGTTCTGCAGTTAGTGGTAGAATAAGGTAGAGGGTGAACATTCCAGAGGAACTTGGAAGAAGTTGTTTTCATTTATCATATACCAGATGTTGTTCCAGAAAACCAAGTATTTTTATGAACAAACTTATCATGTTTTCTGGTGATTAGACTTTCTAAGAAATCAAAATGTTTTATGAACTGAATATGCTTAATTTCTTCATCTCTGTTCTGGGAAGACTCAAAGCCCACTAAAGGATAATCTTCCTTCATTCTCTCAGTAATGTAACTTTCAGACCTATCTTAAAGAGAGCAGTATTTTATAAGTAAATAATGCAAATCTGGAAGCAAATTGAAGCCAGCTGATACAGGGTCATCACTTATCAGAGATTCACTAGCAGGTCCACTAGTTGCGTAAGAACATTAGTTATCCAGCATCTCCACAGTGAGAGCATGTAATATGTACCATGTAAGAGGTTAAAAACCACATTATGCTTTCAGTTTGTTCTAAAAACTATTGCTTCCTATATATCTGTATGAACAGCTTTACTGTCAGGATCATGGTCGAATCTGTAGAACTTTTTCGAAGGCTACTTCTACATTTACTTTTTCTTCTAATCTGATCCGGATGTTCTTTAGGTACTCTTTGCTTAGTCCAGAAGAGACAAGGCTTGAGGTGGGGGAAGTCTTGTAGCTGTGTATAAATAAACATCTGCTGAGAGAGGATAAAAATGGAGCCAGATTCTTCCCAGTGGTGCCTCAGTAAAAGCATTTTATTTTGCTCTAATTGTGGAAGAACAGTGGAATAGTTTGTCCAGGGAAGTTGAAAAGTCCCCATCTTTGAAAGAACTGAAAACTCAACCAGCAGTGGTCCTGGGCAGCCTATGGTAGCTGACCCTGCTTTGAGAAAGAAGTTGGATAGACAATCTCAACAGAAGTCTTCTAGCCTCAAGGATTCTGTGATTCATATTATGGAACCAAAGCTTAGAAGTAGATGGTTGCAAGAATTTTTTCCTAAATAATATTTTTAAAATACAAATCTACTTATATCTTGATGTTCAAGACTGATTTTATGTCTTGTCTTTTTTGCTCAAAAGCAAAACAGAGCAGAAAACTTGATGGATAATGGAAAAGTAATCCTCTGTCACAGGTTACTTTAGTCTTCATAATATTTGTTTTGAGGAAATGCAGATTTGCATGTGCCTGAATCAAAGAATGGCTGAGGTAGGAAGGGACCTCTGGAGATCACCTGGCTCAGTCCTTCTTCCAGCAGGGACACCCAGAACCAAGTACCCAGGACCACATTCAGGCAGCTTCTGAAGATCCCTAAGGAGGAGATCACACAGCCTCTGGGCAGTCTGTGCCAGTGCTTTGTCACCCACACAGCACTGAATTGCTCCAGATTTTCAGAGGAAACCTCCCGTGCTCCACTTTGTGCTCACAACCTCTGGTCCTGGCAGTGGGCAGCACTAACAGCCTGGCTCCAGCCTATTGGCATCCTTTTTTTCTGGTATTTGTGACCACTCATGAGATCTTTCTGAGCTTCTTCTTCAGGCTGAAAGTTTCAGTTATCTCTGCCTCTTCTCATACAGGAGAGGCTCCAGTCCCTTCAGCACATTTATGGCATATTTATTGAACTCTCCCCAGTCTGTCCATGCCTCTCTTGTACGGTCCCAGAACTGAACACAGCAGTCCATATTTGGCCTCACCAGTACTGAGTAGAGGGGAAGGATCAACTGTCTTTTTCTGCTGGCAATATTATGCTCAGTGCAGCCAAAAACACCGTTAGCCTTCTTAGCAGCATGACCACTTTACTGACTCATGTTCAACTTGGTGTCTACCAGGACCCCCAGGTCCTTTTCTGCAGGTCTATTTTCTAGCTGGGTGCCCTCAGCATGCCCTGGGATTGTTCCTCCTCTGGTGCAGAATTCTGCACTTCTCCTTGCTGGACTGCAGGAGGCTCCTGTCATCCCATTTCTTGAACCTGTTGAGGTCCCTCTGGATGGATGGCAGCACAATCTTCTGTTGTACTGTACTGAAATTGAGTTCATTGTGACTATTTTAGTTGCTAAAATGTTTCTGATAGGTTTTTGTTTTGTCTTGTCTTGTTTTTATTTATTTAGTGCACTACCTAGAAAATAAGTCACACACACAGCATTATTAAATACTTTGTTCTGGAGAAATGCAAGTGATGACCCTTATCTCAGATAACTTCAAAACTAATACTGAATGATGTCACATGTATGAATGTAAAAGAGAAATTAAAGAAAACAGAAGCCCCTGACTAAAAGTAAAAAGTCATTCAAAAAGTACATACCCATTTTATTTTAGCCTGTAAGTGAACATAAGTTGTCAAGCAATTTTGTGTAGTTTTAAGAAATACCATCTATTTTGTAGGCAGAAATCACGTGTTATGCGGTAAGCATTTTAAGAATATTTATGCAGTCATTAAATTAATCCATAACAATGCTTCCATGTGTCATCAAGTAAGTCTCCTTTGTTCTTTACTCTGAATGTGGTCATGCTGCCACATGACACAAATGTGTAAGCCATTCTGCTTCACACAGAGCACCATTTTCTTTCTGTTTTCTCTGTTTGGCTCTCTTTGTCTCCATTAGTTTAAGTACCAGTCAAGTACTACTTGTAAGACAAGATACCCAGTTTTAGATGCATGATTTAATATTAAGAAAATTAAACTGTGTAGCTGAAGGAATCACAAAAGTATTTGCGTTTTTTTTTTTTTAGGTACAGCAATTTAAGATTTGTGTCTACAGCCTTATAATTGTAGCCCAACAGTGCCATCCACTGCTTTACCAAATAAACTTCCAAATATTTCTTCCTCATAGGTTTTTAGGGTAAAGATGACCCAGTAACAGTGTTTTGCTGAGATTTTACATGGAAGTTGTCAGATATGGATGAAAATAAAATATTGTTTAAAGAGCTCAGTCCAAGAGTAAGAGCTTTCATTAGAGGTTATTATAAGATGTTATTACAATTAGATTACTAATTGTGATAATAACTAAATCTAAAATACTGGATCTAACTTGGTCTTTCTAGTGCTTTGTAGTCCCCTCAAAAGGCGTACATTTATTCTCATTAAATATATCTAATATTATGATGATCTTCACCTCAACATTTAAACTGCAGTGGAATTTGCTTAGGTAGATTACTGAACTACTCTTTTTGACAGTGTCTGAGCTTCTACTTTCTGACTAGGTAATGGGAAATTAGTTTCAACTGCATCCTAACAACTTCATAATGTCTAAATATCTGCTTTCTATTATCTGCCATATATAGCATAGGAATTTTCATAAGAGCTTTGTAGTATGGTTTTTTTCTGATTTTCTCAGATCTTGAATGTCAGTATATTCAAAATATTCAAGCTTTTAGAAGATCCAAGTTGCATGTGAAAACTTTCTTCCCCAAAAACCTCTGTGTTGGATTCAGATGCTTTTCCTTGGAGGTTTATCAGGTTATCTGGAATGACATGGATTTTAGCTGCTATTATAGGTCTGAGCTAATAGATTCTACCACTAAACTTTTCGACTTTTTACTAGGAATTATCTTAACTACTTGTATTTCTCCCTTCAGATTGCCTCTGAAGGCCTATGACTCCTGTTTGATTCTTGAATTAATCAAATGGCCTGGCCTGGCAACCGTTCCCAAGACTCCAAAATCACAGTCACTGCCAGTCTTAGAATTCTAGCTATATATTTTTCTTTTACACCATTATACTTACATGTGAAAAGGTCTGTATCAATCTGTTCTGCTCAATGAAAGTAATTTACTTACCAAAGCCAGTAAATTACTATGATGCAAAATGTTTCCAACCAATGTGGAGAGTTAATTTGTTCTATTAATTCAGTTCTATTGCTAATTGACAAAGAAATAGAAGTTACTGACACATGTATATTCAGTACATCTCATAGGAACATTTTGGAAAAACATTCAGTCAATGAAAGTTTAATAGCAGTCTTTCAGGACAGCTTTAATAGTTCAGTGAGTGTAGCTCTTCAAACCCGGATTTTACCATGTACTTTTCTTACTTCCAATTTTCAACACTTGAAGACTCCATACTAAGGAACAACAACACTTTAAACCTCCTTTGACTATAGTTAAAACATGAACCATTCCATACTTATATTCTTCTCCTCTCTTTTTATTCTTCCTCTCATCGTGACTACGGGAGTTCATTCTACACTATGTGTATGAAGAGTGGAAATTTGTAACATTACTAGGAGAAAAGTATGTTTAATAACATCCTAAGTGGAGTAAAGAAGACAAAACTGCATCAAATGTGTCTAAAAATGCAAGGTGAAATCTCACTTCTGCTTCTACTGGGGAAGGTTTTTCCTGAAGACACATAGGAAAGGCGGCTAGGACAGGAATCCAAACACATAGCTAAAATCAAGGGCCATTAATTCAGCAGTACTGCAGCTATTGCAGCCTAGAATCAGGAGATCATGTCATAGACTTAGAGCTTTTCCCTCCTGCTCTTTGACTCGTGCCAGCAGGAGGCATGACAGCCTTTCAGGCAATGGGTAAAGATATGTTAAAGTGATAGAGGTAAGTTGTGACAATCTCTTTAATACGTCCTTCTCTTGCACAACATTTACAGAATATAGTTTACAAAAATAAAGGAAATCATTTCCAAAGGCAAATATTTTACTATGCCAGAGTATTTTCACTCATCTTTTTATATTGTATTACTTAAAATTTACCACTGAAAATATATTCTTATTATAATATCACATCAAAATTATCATATTTTGTGTAAATAGCAAGATTTGTACACAATAAATAAAGACTTACATATATGCACACTAGCAGCTCTATGTCTGTACATGCATAGTGAATTCTTCAATAGACTTTATTTCATGTGTTCCTCATTTTATAGTTACCTTTAAATTCACTCAGAATGCAACAAACTGAAAGATTTTGTGAGTTTCAGCATTGTGCAAGGTGCAGACATAGATGCAGAATCACCAGAAAACACTGTATTAAAAACCAAACACATTGTGATGAAAGTTCTCAAATATACCACTGAGCAGCACGTCAAGAAAGACACCTTTTTAAGAATTCTATCAGCTTATTATATGTTCCCAGTTATATGTTTAATTTTGTTTTTCATATCATGTATTCTACATCATGACGTAGTTTTTTCTTATCATTCCTGTATGCCTAAAGGTTATACCTCCCTGTGCATTTCTGTGTAAACCTGAGCATTGTCTACAGTACAGAAACTTTCTCGGCTGAGAAGACCATACATAATGCTCAAAGCATGTTTCATTGGTGTCTCTTTTGTCATATAATGCAAATTATTCAATGCTATGTCTTAAAAAAGCTGATACTGCTCTCAAATAGCATCTAATCTCCACATTGAATAGAAAATACTTCTTGAAAATTTGATATAAGAACAGCAATTTTGCAAGTATCCCTACAGTTGTATGGAAAGTTTGCACTTTCTGCCAGTGCTTGCAAAGCAGAATGAAAGACATCACGAACACCACACTGCAGGCTGATAGAAGATGAAATATAGTACCAATCTCCTTTTTCCTTTACTGCTGACTGCTGCTAAGATTTCTGCAAGTTAGTTTTCCTTATTATATACACAGATCACAGACTTTCTACCTGGGATAGCAATTACTATTCCTCTATTTCAGAGACGAAATAATGAAAATTTTGCAGATGATCTCTGTGAGCTGTTTTGGTAATAGATCCTCAGACTCTGCTTTATCTCCGTGATATCTTTTATACCACTACTGTGATGCTTTTATCAGCTAAAGTGTATTCAAGAGCTTTTCTAGCTGCAGCTATTTTTGTTTCTAAATGTAGATAAATCCAGTGTAAAATTCTGACCTTGATCAAGCAAATAGAAAAGTTTTGATTTTAATTTTGCATTTTGGGTTCAGGAACTGGGAGCTCATGTTGTTACAACAGCCTGGCCTAAATGGGATTGCTTTTTTGTGTGTTTTTATTTTATTTTATTTTATTTATTT
>VXAB01006845.1:7555-23360 GCA_013399175.1 Odontophorus gujanensis | reverse complement strand
TATTTTATTTTAGTTTATTTATTTTTATTTATTTTTTTTTCTTCTAGGATATAGTCCTTTAGCAAAGCTAAGAGTTAAACACAAGTATTCCAGTGCTAGGGCCACACTGCTGTCTCACAAATGTGAATATCCTGTGGGTGCTGCCCTTTGTCTGATGTTGCTATAGGCATTGATCTACACAGAAATAGAAACATTTCCTCCCACCAGTTACTGTTGCTGCTGAAGTGAAAATGATGTATCCCAGTTCTAAAGATGTGGGAATCCACGTGAGGATTAAATGAAATCTGCACAGAAAAAAATATATATCAGATATCACTGCAGCATACTGAAACAGTTGAGATTGCACAGTAAAGAATGAATCTGCATATTCTAGTAAGATTACTCTGTGGACAAATATATTGCTTGTATGAAATGAGGACTGTCCTTTTAAGAAGGAGTTCAGTATGACATTGTGTCATAAATAGGAAATTTTGTGTGTGTGAAGACTGCGTAAGTCCTTCTTCTGCATGTCTCAAAAGATCTGAATTTCATTTGAAATTATTACCATTCAGAGGGCAAAGATCATTTCAGACATTTTGGCAAGTGGTTATCTCGAAACTTTTGAGTCTTCCTTCTTTAAATAAGTAGTCTTAATAGAATTAGAATGACTATTTTACTGTGAGAATGCAGATACCTACTATGTAATTATTCTGAACTTACTTGCTACTTCTTCGTTTTTTAGCTGTCTTATTATGTCTGTTCTGTGCCTGTTCCAAACCAGTTGATCTTCTCTGGATCTGGAAACAAAACCATAAGCAGTGAGGGACAAAAATGCCTTCTAGCAAAGGCACAGTCGACCATGCTTTGGCCACAGGGAGGAAGAATTAAAAAATTTGAAGGCAGACCGCAAAACTACAGATAAATCTTTTATCGTAAACATCCTTAGGGTTGGACCAGTCTCAGTGGTTTTGGAGGCTCTAACTGTTTAAATATTAGATGTGGTTTAGAAATGTTGGTGTAGAATGCCTCATTGTAGGAGCTAAGATGAGCTTTCTCACATGCCAGTGCACTGCCATCGAGCTGCCAGTGTGCACCAAGTGTCTGTGTTTCTAAAGAGCACTTTGTTTCTCCTCAAGGCTTTCTCACTGTTAGCTTTCTCAATTAGAATTTTTGCGAGCAGGAAGTGAAATTAAGGCTAGCATATGTGGGCACAACCCCACAGCACAGGGTGCGCCTTTAGGCTGACAACTTTGATCCTGTCTTTGGGCTCTGCAAGCTGATAAGAGTCAGAACATGGCTTTTCCTGTAGAATGTGTACATGCCTTAAGTATTTCAAACTTGAAACTGATCTAAAACTTCCAAGACAAAGGACAGGCCTGAACGTGAAGAGATTTCTTACTTTTTATTTATACGTTATCTTTAGGAAAGAAAAAGTTTTTATCAGATTCTTTTTCAAAAGGATAGAATTAATAATTTAACAGAATTATTTCATTGTTTCATTATCATGTCATACATATCTAAATTCAATCCTCTTTTCCTTCTTACCCTATTAATTATATTTTTCTACTGAAACAGTTTGGTTACCCTCTTCAGTGCCCTGTCTTAAGAAACCTTTGCTTACATGTGAATATTTTGAATTAATGATAAATGAAATTCCTTTTTACTGTCAAAACCAAATTGTGAAAAAGCAGCGCATGGCTTTGAAAATCAGTACACTCTATTAGCAGACCTGTCAATATAAAAAGTGCATTCCATTTCCACCTCTTGCTCTAATAACCTTTTCTATGTTACTCAGAGGCAGTTCACATAATCAGAGTATATTGTCAGCTTACTGGAGTTGGGGAAGCATGAAATGAAAATCGCGTTAATATTGATCCAGGTCTCTTACTTGCAAGTGTCCTTGGTGTCCTTTCCACTGAGCAATAACCGTTGGTGTGATGTAGTTATTTTCCTGTCGGCTTATACTGTACTTTTGAAAAATGGTTGGAAATAGGAATATTTTATTGCTCTTAATTAATTTTCTTGTTTATCATTTGTGCCTGTTTAAGTGATCCACTGCCCATCAGGAAATTTGGATTCTTTCTGCAATTTATCAAACTACAGTATCCACCGAGAGGCTGCATTTCAAATTGACAGGGATTTGTAAAGGTCATCAGTCATGAAATATGAATCCATTCTTGTGTGTACGAGTTACAGTGGCAAACTACATCTTAATCCAAATATAAACACCTGACTGGTTTGAGCTTCATTGAAAAGGACTTCTAGCTGCAGTCAGACTGAGGACTGCCCTTCAGGAGTGTGGTAATGCCTTATAACATCTGCTCTGTCTCCCACTGGCTCTGTATGGTCAGTACCAAACCAGTGCAGGTTCACATTCTCAGAACACCTGAAATCTCAAATATAATATCAACAACTTCTAAAAATTAATTTCATAGCCACTGCTGTCTGTAAGTAAAACAGTAGTGACCGACCAGCATGATAACTTTGCCTTTATTTTTATATGGGGCCTTTTATATTCATACACAACACTTTGACTTTAACCACAACTATTTGTTGTTAAAAACACCCTCAACCTCTTTTGAGAAGCACATTAACTTTCTCCTTGCCCTTTTTCTCAGACTCCTTGTTGGTGTCAGTCTCGTTTTTACAATGCAAACATTTGAGAATTTATAAGAGGAAAATGTGTACAACAGTATTTATTTACAAATGACTCACCAAAAAAAGGCTGTGTGATCTGATGTTAGATATTAATATAAAATAAGAGGGAAAAATGTTTTGAATGTCTCTGATTAACTTTTCGGATATTCACATATTAGAGAACATTAAAAAAAATGCTGTTTGCTTCTACTTTCAATAAGAAGCAATTTCCAAAATAAATAAATGCAATTTTTGATTTTCACACAATTTTCATAGTTTTTCTCCCTCATTTCTTCAAAGATCTTTGATAATAATAATAAAAAAAATGATTTAAGATTCCTCTGGCTTTTATTAAATCTATTAAAACCAGCCCTCCTTTAATAAGCATCACTTCTCCAGTTGTCTAGGGAAACTAAATTATACACCAGTCAAAGGCACCAGTTTTGGGAACACACTGCAGTTTAAATCGCAGCCCCAGAAGACACAGGTGGGGACAGTTCATCATGATGGTTGCAGTGCACTGCTCCTGCAGGGCTCCTGAGCAGGCACAGATACCTGCCCTACTCTTCCCACCGAGTGAACCAGCCCCATGATGGCTGGCTCTGAAACCACTCAGAAAGGCATTGGGCTGGCGGGGGGGGGGGTTACTGTGTCATTATTAAATCTTGCTGGATATTGTAGAGGTCAGTTTGCAGACTGCCAAGCAACCATTCTCCATAACTGCAGCTGCTGAGAGGGTCCCGCTGTCTAATCGAGTTAGTAAAGATTAGCAATGAAAGCAGGATTTTAAACTGTTATGATATATAAAGCAGGAAGACGATCTCCTCAAATGTATTATAGGTATTTCCACGCAATAATCGTGCTGAATGAATAAGAAAAAAAAAAAGTGCATAATAGTGTTGTAGTTTAATTCTGAGTACACATGAGCTTACTGTTTCTGTAGAAGTTACCGTTTATACAAGAAACAACAAAAAATTCTCTTCCAAGATAAACACTGTTGATAAATTACATTTTACCTATGATATAATTTCATGGTTGACATCGTCACCTATAAAGCAGCCTCCAGTGAGGAACTAGATCTGTATTCCTTTATTTAATACCACATTATAAACTACCTTAGAAGATTAAAATTCAGCAACAAAAGCAACATTCTACAGAGCAGTGCGTATCAGTGATCTGTAAGGAAGAGAAAGCAATTTTACCCATAAAAGTTTCTGAGGAGACCTAAGCTTCGCAAAAACTGTATTTTGGATTCTATAAAGAGAGTTTTTAATTAAGTGCAGCGTTTTACCATAAAGAGAACAGACTTTACTTATGTCAAAACTCCCCTTTAGAAGCCACATAAAACTGTAAAAGACAATATATGAAAAAGCTTTCTTATAGAAAAGAAGAACACCATCCCATGGAGCAGATTTCCAGATGTTTGGAAACATTAGAATTTCCTGTCAGTATATTTAGGTAACATTAAAATGAGGTTAACTTTCCATTCTGCCATCTCTCTTCAAAGATCAAAGAGCCCTCACTGCATAAATTGCCTTATCGGTAATTCATTGAAGTAAACTATGGAAACAACTTTATAAGAAGCAGTAGTCTCCTTTTGTTGGTTACAGTATTACCAAGCAAACTTTTTTTAAAATTAACCATGCTATTACCTCACTCAATACTACGTGCAGGAAAAAAATAAAATTAAGATGCTCTATTTGAATATATAGAATATATTTAATACAATTAATATAATTAAATGCACATCACTGAAGGGAGAGCCAGAAAACCCCTCCCTGTGTTCAACTAAATTGTAGTACTTAAGGTAAAATCTAATGAAGTAAACTTACATGAACAGAAATGTAAACAACAGCATCTTTTTATTGCTTATTTTAAAATTTTAGTCAGGGACACTGTTTATAGGATTGGACACTTGCACAGCCTTTGAAGTTCAGATTTTTAGAACCTGCTGTGACCTACAGAATTTATTGATTTAATCGTCATGTTTTGGGGAAATCATTAGATTTTTGTTCTGTTTTGGTTTTCAGTCAGCTTGCTAATTTCTTTCACTTTTTAAGGAAGATTAATGGTATGTGAAGAGAGATTAGTAAATCTGTGGCAGTGCTGTACAGGTTTACTGTGCAGCTCATAAAATCTTTCAAGAATATGGAAGTTGAGTTTTTGTAGATGAGTGCTTGTTGGTTTCTTTATGTTAAAGATGAGCGTTAGTTATTGTGAAGCTACTGTAGGTAGCCAGTTTGAGCAATGATCAAGAAGACAACAGACGTAAAAGATGATGTTTCTTTTTTTAAAATACCGTATTTATCTTATATGTACATTCTCCCAAAATACATTTCAGGAAGGACCTTCAAGTTTCAAGAAATTAGAGCATAACTTCAGCTGTACTTATGTTACTGCCGAGTGACATATTTCCATTAAGTTATTTGCAAATTGCTATTTTAAGAAATTCATTGCTGCTTATTTCATGGTTTCTTTCTAAGCCCTAGTCCAGATAAACATATTGTAATAAGGAGCTTGATTCAAGAACTGATAGCATCTGCCACTTCCAGTTCTGTGTCCAATTGTTAAAATGGTGCTTTCTTCAGCTTATACCTAGTTCTTTGAATGATTTTATAATTAACTGTCTTTAAAATAGAAACTCCTTGTGTCCTGAGAGCAATTTTAAATGAAGTATCTGGAAATGAATGTCATTTCATAGGAATTTTGCTGTGGCTTTAAGAAAAACATTTGAGTTCTGAATTTTAAAAACATGTGGAAATATCAAATATTCATTTATTCTTCACTCCTTTTTATATCATTGTTAACAATACTAGACATAGTTTTATGTCATATAATATTTTATTCGGTTTGTTGTCTGGTTTTAAAGAGACAAGTTGTTTTTCTTTTTACTCTTATTTTGAGAGCTCCTCTTATTTTAAAACCTTTTTGAAGTCATCTTGAAATATAAAAATAGAACATCTGTGACAGATCTGTTTTGGACATATTTCACGTTTCAGGATCCAAGGAGATCTGGTGGTCTGTGGTATTCGCTTGTTAATTTCTTGATGAATGGGTAGAAAGGCCAAGAAGTGCACTCAGTACAGCACGTCTTCTGAAGATAGATGATCTCAAATAAATTCTATTCCCAATCAGTTTTTGATTTGTTAGGTGTTAAACCATTTCTTTGTAAGGACAGTGTTTACAAGCCTTGTAATGAGACAGCCCTGTGAGACCCTACTCTTCTTGCTGTAATTTTGATAAATGGAACTCTAATTCATAAAGGATATAGTGATTGAAGGGCAACTCTGGGTCTTGTACACTTTCATTTAGATAAATGTTTAGTACAGTACAGCAAAACTGAGGCACACTCAACAAAGTGATAAATTTAAAAAACAGCCAAACCAGAGCCTTTTCCATCATGAGAAAGAAGCACCATTTACTATATTTCTTTCAGATAAATGTATGTTTAATATTATAAACCAGAGTGGATCTTAAAAGCATTTGTCTTGTTGCTAAGCTCCAAATTTGCCAAACTAATTTAATGCATTCTACACCACATTGCTTACATGGGTGTATGGCAATATTTCTGTACTCTGGTTGCTGGAACTCTCATCACAAGGGATTTAAAATGCACTGAATTTCAGGTGCTTCTGCTGATGTATTGTAGTAATCGTTTGAGACTTTGAACTTTTTTCCAGTAATTTTAAAAATATCTCTTTGCGCGTAAATAATGTAAAGGATAGTCACTAATCTAATCAGTTGCTACAGAAATGACTGATGCTATGATTATTCCAGATTAAAATTCTGGAAGCAATTCATTTGAAAATCACCACATCTTATGAAGTGCAGAAACTTTATAATCTCAAACTCAGTTATGAGATTATAACACTCACTAGAAGGTCTGTTACAGTACATTACTCTGTTGTGCCAAAATCCCTACAATTCTTGCTCCTTTTTATGAATTAGGAAAAAAAATGATTTATTTGTACATTGGGTGAATAATTACAGGTAGTTACACTAAATAGTTAACTGTATAAATGAGGTAAAGATCACAGCCTATTTTTGAACACAGCAAAAATATAGGTATACCAGTATAGATATTGACATCAATATTGTCTTTATCCCTGTGAGAATCAGCATGGTGCTAATGGAGAGAGCGACGGATAGGAAGACTAAAGACATTGTCCTTGATTTTGGTCTTAGAGCAAAAATTGTTTTTCTTCTTTTTTGTCTTAACCATGCTCTGTTGTTTCAGGAATAGCAATTCGGATAATAGGAATAATATACAGAAGGCTAATATTAGACTGTTTAAAATGGGATACTGTCTCAGCTTGTGGTAGAACCCGATATCAAGTGGCATATTTACAATGATCTTCAGAGTAAAGACACTAAAGAAGAAATATGCCCCCAGTATTTTTATTTATTTGCTGCGACTCTCCTGTGTATGAAACAATTAAAAGAATCCTGTGAGAGTGAGAGAAAATTATAACACCTTCCCCACTGTTTTTAATAACAAAACTGTCTGACAAATCAATTCAGTTCCATGCATGTATCTCCACTAATCTACTTACTATGTTCCAGTTAGCTGTCCTGTCTGCACATGAGGGCATGAGTTTTAATGGAGAAAAGAGATAAAAAAAGATAAGGTTTTCTACCTTATTATGAGCATGTAGAACTGAAAATAAAACTAATGACCTCTCCTCAAAAGAGAAGTAAACACTGTGTAGATGTCACGGTAGTACATGAAAGCTACTGGCTATTTCTGAAACAAAAATTATTATTCTGTTAGTCGCCACACTGATTCATTTCCTGATCATCTGAGGAGCACGGGTAGGACCTTCCCAAGACATATGATGATATATCATCTGCCCTAAGGAACCATCAGTCTGAGCAAAAGAAAATAAGTCAGTTGTGGACAAGAAGAAAAGATGTAACCCTCCTGTGGGACATGGGCAAGAGAGTTGATTGTCCCCCTCTACTCTGCCCTCGCGAGGCCCCGAAAAGAATACTGCGTAAGAAAGATGCAGATATGTTGGAGTGGATTCAGAAGACAACGAAGATGATCAGAGGGCTGAAGCACCTCTCCTATGAAGAAAGGCTGAGGGAGCTGGGCTTGTTTCCCTTGAAGAAGGGAAGGTTCCTGGGAAACCTCATTGCAGCCTTCCAGTACTTTAGGGGAGCTTATAAACAAGAAGGAAACTGACTTTTTACGCAGTCTGATAGTGATAGAACAAGGGAGCATGGCTTTAAACTAAAAGGGGGAAAATTTATTTCAGATGTTCAAAACAAATTCTGTACTCAGAGAGTGATAAGACGTTGCAACATGTTGCCCAGGGAAGCTTTGGGTGCCCTATCCTTGCAGACACTCAAGGCTGGGCTGGATGATATCCTGGGCAGCCTGAGCTGCTGGGTGGCAGCTCTGTGCATTGCAGAGGATTGGAACTGGATGGGCTTTAAGGACCCTTCCAACCTAAGCCATTATTTGATTCTGTGATTCTTTGAATTTGCACATGGTTGGACTGGATGATCTTGGAGGTATTTTCCAACCTCGGTGATTCTCTATGTCCATATACAAATACTTTATTGTCCTCCTTAAAACACACAAGTGCACATCAGAATCCCCTCACCATGCATGTATTTTCTGAATCTTATGTAACCTATGCTGTTACTGTAAATCGAGGTAACCAGGCTCCTACTCCACCTTCCTGTCATTCCTATCTCCAAGGACAAAATTTTGAATTCCCAAAAGCATCTCCTTTAGTTATAGCAGGTGGTTTGAGCTCCAAGGTGTCAATCAGAGGACACCAGGAACCCAAGAGAAATTCCTGATGAATTTCTTTCAGGTTGAAAGCTAATGAAAAAGCATAGAGCATAAAGGAATACAATAATTATTAAGAACAGAAGAGTCTTTGTGAAATATTTTCTGTTATATTCAAAATATATTTTGAAAGGCAGACTAAGACTGCTTATTTTTTAGGCCTTGATGACTCCTTGAAAGATGTTTTTTCCCTTTTTTTAATAAATATGATTTATGCTTTCTTTTTTAATACTTAGATTGTTTTAAATATTATTCTGCTATAATCACAACATTTGTAACTTATTTTAGGCACTGAAGAAGATGTAGTGAAGTCCAAGAAAACTTTCCGAAGTCAAGCTGTGGTAAATCAGAATGCAGAAACAGAGCTTATGCTCGAAGGAGATGATGATGCTGTTAGTCTACTGCAAGAGAAGGAAATTGACAACCTTGCAGGTAAAAATGATTCTTCATTGGATCTAGAATAAATGTCAAAAGGCTCTTTTTAACTTGTTAATTCTAAACCTTTGCAATTAGTCTCTTAATATTTTTGAGATAAGTATACAGTTACACTAAGAAGAGATTATGTATGATCTAGATATGTTATGATGTCCTGCTTTCATGAACTGGGGGAACTGTTTACAAAGCATGTTCCTGTTGCTCAATCTTTCAGCAGGGATGTGAGAAATAACCAGTGCTCTTATTGCTGCCTATGACTTCTTGTTGAAAATTTCATTGAAAACCACTATGGAACATTTCTAATTGAAATAGAAGTGGGAACTTAATTCCACAACTCAGTGTTTTGTGAGTCGATGTGGCTGTGCCACTGCTGGCATCCACTGCTGTCACTGTGGTGTATTTCACCCCAGTAAGGGGAAAAAAATGCCTGTTGTAAACAGGGACTAAGAAGGAGCATGACTGTAACCAAGGTATGAGCTTCATTAAATGGAATATGATTTGGGATTGAATCTTATGTAGAAACATTCATGAAATGTCCTCTCTTGTCCTTTCTCCCAATGTGAAGGTCTGCAGTGAGGTCTCTGTTTTATCCAGGTTCCAGCAGGTTCTGTTATAGCTCTGTCTTGAAGAAATATTATGTTTCCAGGGGAAGTAGTCTGGAAAGAAAGGCATGCTGGAAGTTGAAAATGCAATCTCCTCTCAGATGAGATAAAAATGTGAGAACTGTGAAATGCAGTATGGATTTTTTTAGGTTAATTTACTTAGAAATACCTTTATTAAGTTACTCGATTAAGGGGAAGTTTAGTGATGTCTGAGGATTCTTTACAGTATAATTGAATTTCTAAAATAGCTATCTTTCTTTGCTCTTGCATTTTCTTCTGGTGCCATAGTGGAAATTTGTAGCAGAGATTATAAACGGATGTTTGAAAAAGGAAAAAAAAAAACAAAAAACAACCTTAAGTGGAATTTAGTCTCATACTTTGAAACTAGAGCAGAGGGGGAGTAAATATTTTTACTTGGGAACAGTCTTCAGTATATGATTATCATAGATAATATGTTGATGTGCTTTCTCAATCTGCAGTTAACTATTGCTGAAACGCTGTTGTTTTAAGTTAATAAAGCAATGAGGCAAGTAGGGCCATTAATGGGATAATTTGATCAATGTCCCTTTCTCCTTTAGAAGGAAAAACTCAGAATTGTTTTGGCTAAGTTCTTGTATCTAAGAGCACTGATTCCAACTAAAAATGCATACCATTGTTATAGCTCAAGGGCTGCAATAAGCAATTACATTCAAGTATGTATTAGTACAGCAAAGTGCTAGGGAAAAATTCTTGCCCAGTCTGGAAAATCTCGCAGTCAGCTCTGAAGCTCTCAGATATGCCCCTAAGACTGCCTTTTCAGTTAAATCAGCAATCCCTATACCTACATCCTTCCAAAAATAATTAATTAGTTAATGAATAGAATTCTATTGCAGTGGTTCCTTAAATATTTCTGTGAAGCATGTACATATTACCAGAGATCACTGTGCAGACAACATTTCCTGCTTATTTAGGACATAGCACAGCAATTCTAGTCCTTTACTTTTACAGTCAGTATAAATTGGGAGGTATATAGGTATTAGCAAAATAGAAATGATAGAAATTGAAACAAATTAACTTTCCACATACTGAGTCCCAACAGTGTCAGCAATTAGTCTTTTGTGCTCCCCATCAGCAGTGGGGAGCGAAGTGCTCCCAAGTGAGGTGAGGTGGTATGATATTGGTGCTATATATGTACCAAAAACTGTGAATTTCCCCAAAAGAACCCACATTCCTTGTTCTTACTGTAAGATTAACTGCAACCTTTCATATTCAACTGTTGCTCATTTCTGAAGTGGAAATATTGTTGAAAGTTAATGGTCATACCCAGTATCGTAAGTCTTGTGCAAATGTTACCAATCGATAGGTAATCAGTTTTGCCAATTAATCTCCATATCCTGTCTGTTTTCCTGCATAGTTTTGCCTTTAGAGAATACTGCTTTCTACAGTTTTCAGTATATAGTGTGTAACTCTGAAACTTGAGATCAGTAGCAGAAACCAAGGAAATCAGTGGGCAAGGAAAGTGAGTTTTATGCCAAAAAAGTTTAGAACAACCTCTGGCAACTCTGAAGAGCAAGTCCCAGTAAAGCCTGTTCTTAGCTAATTCTGAAAAGTTAATGTTGATTTGATGTATGTGATCTGGACATTTTTTAGATATATCATGTTATGGTATATCACAACATTGTTTTTATCTAGTTGATGTACAGAGTGGAATGACACATAGGAATTTCTATATTCAGATATGCCCTCAATTTAACTTTAAAGTTTAAATCAATATAAACTTGGTTTATATTTGGATTTGGATTGCCTCAATATAAGGGATAGGAATTAAACAAAATCATTATGAACTAGGTTTAAATTGATTTAAGATTGCCCACATTTAACTAATACGATTTAACGCTGTTTATTCCATGAAAGTAAGGTAGCTTTTAAAAAGCCATCTTTAAGGTTTTAGAAAGCTTTTAAATAGAAGAATATAAATATTACAATATTTTGATATATGAAGTTAAAACTAAAAAAGGAAAGTCTGAAACAGATTGAGACTGTTCTTACAAAGTTATCTGTACATACCTTTTGTTCCAGAGACTCTTTATAGTTTTTCATCAACCATGTGGCACAAATCAATGTAAAGTTCACTTTGATAAATTACATATGGGATGGAGAACTTTTTTGATAATTACAGTCTGAATATTTTTATTATATAATCTTAGTACTCCATATGTTGTGATGGCAGTTAGTCAGATTTCATTATATTAAGTAGTGTTTTAATAAAATATAAAAATCAGATTTCATATTATTATATTCTTAGCATTATGAATTCTAGGTTTGCATCAAAAATTTTAACTGAAGCGGTATTTTATCTGTCTCACAGTATAATGAGTTTTCAAAAGTTGTTTTTCTTGTTTCAGCATTTACATATTAAAACATTCTACATTTTTCTGTTTCAGTTTTAGCTCCTTTATTTCCCAGACTGTTCACTTCAAGAGGCAAGTCACTTCTCTGTTAGAACTAATGACTGAGATAGCCCAGTCTATTCTAACAGTTTCCTAATTTATTGTGAATCTATGATTAATCCAATCAAATCCAGTGTAGTGACTTGATATTACTAACTCTTCCTTCTTTTTAATTTTGATTTTCTAATGCTCCAGCAGAGCTCTCACTATTACATTTTCACTTAAGAGCCTGAAAATGCAAGCTTGCTAACAGTTTGTCTTTTGCTTATTGGTGATTTTTTTTGTCAAAATGAAAAATATACAGATGTATTCTAATATGAAAAGTTAGCATTCTCAAAGGAAAACATGTTTTAATAGGTAATTAATATTTATTAAAAAGAACATCCGCACTAAAATAGATCATAGAAAATGGAAAAACATTGAATCATTGATGTTGTATGTATTTTACATTTTAGAAATACGTTCTCTTTGTTGTGGAGTTGCACATGGTTTGCTGAGTTGTTTGTGCACATCTGAGAGCAGAATTTAGCCTGAATGTTCTGTACAAGTCACGTGACTGGTGGCACTAGCAAATAGACCCAGTCAAGCAAAAGTGCCCTGACAAAGTCTTTTGGACCCTCTAAAAAGTAGTTTCTAGTAAAGAAGAAAGGAAATAAAGATACAAAAATGTGAGGCTTCGGACTATTTCAGGAAGTCAAAAGGCTTTGGCAGGCATCTGTCTGGTTACTTGCATGGACTCAGTCAGCTCAGAATCTGACTTTCTCCTAAGCCTTGGAGAATTACAGCCTCACAACACCCTTGCAAGAATAAATGCATTTTATTCTCTCCATTATACAAGGAGACTGACCAATTCATCCAAATAAGCCCAAGGAAAGCCACTAACTGCCTTTAATGAGTCTCAGTCTTAAGGTACCTTAACTTTTACTGCATAATCTTCCTTTCTTCTTGGACAGATGTCTCTAGATGGAGGGAATCCCCCTGACAATGCAAATGTGCCAGGCAAGTCTGTGAGAAGCAGCCTAGTACTACCTTGACTTTTGGCAACTTAAGTGTAGAAATCATTCTAGAAAATAGCATTACTACTTCTCATAAATATTGTTTTCCACCCAAACCAGCGTAGATAACTAATGCTCGTTAACTTGAAGACTAAATGTGATATACACTCTATCCAGACTTCGTGGTAGTGCGCTGAGCGTATTGACTTACTGCCCTGCACTAGGTCATGAGGGTTTGACAGCTTGTATTATTATTAATGAGATATAAGACCTTTCACTTCCAGGTCATCTGTTTGAAGTCCAGACAAGACTGGTGGTAACCAAACATTATCAACATCTGTTTTGTGGCCTATGCAAAATAAGCCTTTTGTCTCTTTTCAGACAGAAACCATCATGATTTGAGCAATTTCCAATTGAAAAAAAAAAAAAAAAAGAAAGAAAATTGACACTGACTTTATAGGAAATTGGAACTGTGCCCAAAAATTCTAGTGCATAGAGCTACAGTTACAATTGTATGACAGTACCTAAAAAAAAAACCACAAAAAAACAGTAAATCATCTAGACCTTAGGGAAATTTTCTATTTCAGGTTCTAACAAAGGACTCATTTACATTTCTGAAATTATTTTGAAACCTTGCACAGGGCCAGATGCAGTGATAAGAACACTGACACACCAAGGAACTGCATCCAAGGCCACAAAAAGCTCACCAAATAAGTATTTGGAATGGAAAAGATAAATAAAATCAACTCATCTTTATACATATAAATAAAACATATTTAATATTTATCCATATATATATATAGATTTAAATATGGTAAAATATCTTTTGGCCAAAGTCAGAGGCTGAATTTTCTGTACAAGAACTGAATAGCATCAGGTAGCATAATATATAATATCTCTAGGAAGAAAAGTCTGCAGTTTTTTCTTGCTGATTCTTCAGGAGAAATGTAGGGGCACATTTTCAGAGCTTTTCTTCTGTTCCCTTCTCAAAATAATTCTCAGGTAAATAGGATCATTTCTGTCAGTTTTATTTGTGAAATTAGATGAATGGTGGCTTTCCCTAATTAAATAAAAGAACAATAACTTGGGCTTCTACTGTGTAGACAGATTTTGAGATTTGATTTTGAAGGAAAAAGTGTCATTTTCTTGGCACCAACTAGAAAGTTTTGTTGCATCATTTGCTGTCAGAATAATGGTTTGAAGGCATTTAGAGTATTTCCAGCAGTGAGCACAGCCCACCCACCTTATGGAGAAAAGTAGAGGAATCATCCTCATACCTCTCAAGCTCCTGGAGGGCAAACATGAGAGTGGTTACAAGAGCAGCCTCATTTTCCCACTCCAACCCTTCTGCCACCTCCCCAGTGAGTACTCTTCGACAACCATATAGTGATGCTTCCTAATAATTCTCTCTCATTCTCCATCAGCATGCATCTCTGGGGGCTTCCAGAGTCAAAGGTAGTCCTTATTATTATTTTTTTTTCTCATTTTCTTTCTTCCTCCTATCTCTTTCTCTCTTTTACTGTCCATCTGCAGGTGGCTAAGGCGTCTTAAGCTTTCACTTCTGTTACACTTTCTTCCTTAAAGAAAATATATATGTGAGCTCACAAGTACCTCAGTTAAATTGCTGTAAAAGTTTCATTGGGAAACTCTCCCAGAAAATATTAATATTTTTCCTATTTTATCAAGCTCTTCAGCGGAAACTGTTCACTGAATTCATTGCACTCCTGAGTAGTTTTCTCTTCCTGAAGTCCATTTTTCTTGCAAATTAGTATTCCAGATAGAAATTTTGTTAGAAGGATCGCTTACTTAGGGTAGAGGCAGGAAGGGAGAAGAGTGATTCTTTTTCCCTTTTTATGGTAGACATACAACCGCACAAGCTTTGTACTTCCAAACATGGAAATTTCATTCAACCAGATTTCCAGAGTTTGTGCTTATTATGTATTCAGATTTTGATCCTCTAATCTAAGTAGAAAAAAGAAAAACATATTTGTATGAGTTTAATTTAGAATGTAGATTCAGGCATAAACTGAAAACAGTTATACTTTTAATATGCAGTTGGCTTTCACATTGAAAACAAACAAAAAAAAACCTTACGGTTTCTCTAACATTCTATTTTTAGACATCTCAGTGTTTATTCTAATCATTTTTTCCACATTACTATCCAAAATAACTAAATATTTTATAAGGTAGTTGTCAGTCACAGATGATGGTGCTCATTTAGGAGCACTTTGAAGAGCTCTTCTCTTTGTACCTTACTACTCCCCATTCTAAGTCTGTGCATCCTTGAGTTTTAGAGTGGCAAACAGATTACTTGCTTTTCAAGCTCTATAATTGATTTAAGCTCTGTATTTATGATGTAGAGACCATAGAAATATAAGCCTAGGTATAAGGAGCTACACTTCACAGTAGGTCAACTTATTTCATCTTCACTATGCAATTGATTTCTGTGGGAAAGTCTCCCTTCTCCAAAATCTTCACAGTGTCGTACAGGAACCAACCCAAATAGATGAGTAGTAGAAACTGCATTAAAGGTATTTACATTAAACTAAATACTTTCTCTGACATATGGACAGATATTTTTCCATTTTGTTTTTGTCATTGATGATACAGGAGCAAGCTAGAAAACCAGTTGAGAAGGTAGTGTTGGTTGGTTTTGGCTCCATCGGTCAGAAACAGTGCAAGAGATGACAGCATCCAACGCATTTGAGCAGTTCTCCCTGGTAGCTTGTTAACATGAGTCATTTTACCTTGGCTTTCTGAAGAAATATTTATGTGAGCATGTAAATTCTGAATCTGGAAAAAAATGTTGAATAAAATGTAATGCGGGAGTAGGGAGAAAAAGAAAGAAAGAAAGAAAGAAAGAAAGAAAGAAAGAAAGAAAGAAAGAAAGAAAGAAAGAAAGAAAGAAAGAAAGAAAGAAAGAAAGAA
>VXAB01006844.1:249076-269329 GCA_013399175.1 Odontophorus gujanensis | reverse complement strand
TGAAGATGATTTGGATGTGGAACTAAAACAATATATTGTGCAATATGGTCTCAGCTCTTAAAGAAACAATGTTCTAAAAACTGAGAATTGTGATGATAAAATTCCTCCAGAGATCATTTCTTATGATTTATCCTACCTAGTCAACCATTCCAATGCATTGCTGTCTTGCTATCTGAAACAAATAAAATAAAATACAGGTCTTGAAAGGAGGCACCAAAAGTAATGAATGTCTGGGCAAACAAAAAATGCACTGTAGCATAAGTCTCCTGACCATACTGGTAAAGAGTGTATAAATCATCAGAATGAGGCTATAGGGCTATCAATCAGACTACTTATGATTAGATCACTTAAACTTGTTTTTAGACAAAAGCAGTGAATGAATGGCACTCCAAGCATACAGCCAGTGCTTTCCATCCAGCTTGGGAAACTGATCTCAGCATTCTTACAGTAAATGTCTCAGTGAAGGAAAGCAGTGAGCTCTCCCTGTACGAAGAAGAGCAGACATAACTAGTAAGAGAAAGCAAATGCAACAAATCAACAAGATGTCAACATAACCTTTGGAAGGAGAAAGAATGTGACACGGAACAAGTAAATGTGAGTGAAGAGATCTGGTGCATTTTCATTCTTGGCAGGGGGCAGCTCAAGCTAAAATCATCCCTTACTCAAAAGTAACTTTGATCAGCAGCAAGCCTCTGCACAGGAGTTGTACAGCCCGGCCAAAGCATGTGGCCCACCTGAAGCAAAGCATGAGGCTCACGGCTACTTCATCCAACACCAGTGTGCTCAGAGCCTCCCAGCTTAGATCAAAGCTGCACAGCTGAAATTGCAGTGCTATGCCTGAGCTCTGCCTTTGCCTGAGGACTAAGCTGTACTTCATCCTCCTGCACTTCACTGGCTGCATTTTAGCTGGAGCTGTGTCCTAAACTTATGGAGGCCTCTGAAAACCCTCTCAGTGCCAATTGGCATATAAGGAACTGGATGGATCTGTGCCGCATGCACATCTTTATGCACAGTGTATTTAGAAATGCTATTCAGCATTCCTCTGGGTTGAGATGCAATTGAAACCGTGTCTCCACAGGAAGCCTTGCAAGCTTTTACAGCAGAACTGGGTTTCTCTGCACACCACTGCCTCACCTTCCTATTTAACACCCAGCCTACGTGGCTGACAAACGTTTGATATTTCTACAGGAGACATAGAAGTTTATGCATCCATTGCAGTGAATATCACCAATATACAGTATCCTGGCAGTGCCTGGGTAGCACAGCCCCAGTGAAAGACCCAGTAGCTGAGTAATACTTTCAGTAGTTCTGAAAGCAGAAAATATACATTAGTTGTATTCCATTTCTTCCTTTCTTTTCTCAAGAAAATATTTTTTTTTCAAGAAAAATTTTTTTCTTTTCAAATAACCTCTAGAACTGTGACACACCTGTGTGACAGGGAACGTCAGAGCTCATGTCCTTTGCAGACTGTTGGAGAGAAAGATACTGTTATGTCCAAAACAAGTCTGGCTTGCAGAACAATGAGTTATTTTGCACGTACTGAGCTTTTCTCATGCTGATATGGTTGGATTGCCTTAGTTATTTAATAAGATAAAGATGAGCTGGAATTGAAAAAGTCTGTTGGGATTTCTGGTTTCCAGGAAGTGTCAGCCCTGCTCACTCTTTAAAACTGAAAAGAAGAATGACACTCCTGATCCCTGTTTGGATCTGCCTCACTGAAGATATGCCAGGATTTTCTAATAGCACTCCACCTCTTTAGCTTGGATTATTTGAGCAGTACTTCATGCTCATCTATCTTGTCAGGTAGTCTAAGCAATGTTTTAACACTGGGGAGGAGACAGGTGTGTTACCTGGGTTTTTGAGATATTCCAAACCGTAGAAGGTAACAGTGTATGCTGCAAGAGCAGCTGCAGAACATCAGAAAATGACCTCTCTTCACTGGAAGTGCAGAAGCACATCATGGCTGCCCATGCAGCAAGGTGCATTCCACACAGACCTCCCCTGATGTAGATGGAGGGACACAGGTCACCCTTCTGCCCTGTGGCTCTGCTAACAACAAGAAATGAGTTGAGGAAAGTTCAAGCTTAACAAATGAACCACATAATTCAGCTATAAAGTATTGGTCTGATTGTCTGTGGTTCACATTGATTAAGCAGAATTAATTCTTAAATTCAAGTTCTCCGTACAATAAAGACTGAGAAATATGCAGGTATGACTGTTATTTTTCTCTTAAACATAAGAAGTCACCATTTTTAGTAAGTTAAAGGCACAATTTTTGAGAATCAGATTTCCAATTCAGCAGAGCAGACATAGGCAAAATATGGGAGCTTGCAAGTCTTCTGTGAGATATGTTTCTTGATGCTGGGTTATACATAAAATGTTCCTTAAGGTAAATGTGCTGGTTGAACTAGCAGGCAAGGACCAGCCATAATTCTAGTTTTTAGAGTTGTATGGTTTTGCTGGCTATCTAGATACTACACTGCTCAGATCGTATCAGATGTGCAGCATGTGCTTAAAGAATTTAATCATGTGACCAAATTTATCACTTCTGTCTCACAGACTAAAGCAGAAAACAGTCTATTATTGATAACATTCACTATTCTACCACTCAGGCAATTCCAGAAAGTCCTTCAGAATAAAATATTTCTTTCTAAATTGGTAGATATAGTATCTTCTTTTCTCATATGCTTCTTCCAATCAGGAGAGTGCCTATGAATTAACAATAGATTAATAATGGACAGAAGCCTTGTTATTTAAATACATAGAAGATTAGACCTTTTCTAGTTCTAGTTAACTGATTTATGTTGACATCTACGGTTCAGTGTATATATATATATATATAATAGCAAAAATAACAACAACAAAAGCAAACCACCAACCACACACACACAATAAAAGCACCTTCATGAAGTTATAAGTGAATGAGTAATCAGAATGTCAAGCAATTAAAGATCCTGCATCGGTGTTTTAAATTCAGATCTAACATAGCTTAATGGTACTGTCACCATGTGTGTGTTCACCATCTGTGTTCCCCACATTTCTGCTTGTATTTTCATTTTTTATTAACCTGATAGTTTTTCCCCTGAGAAGTCTATTAAGTCTATTTTTAATTATACTAATCTGTGACTGGTTGCCTTAGTCCAATAGAGATATGTGGAGCAATGTTCTCATATTTCTCTTATTACAGAGAGGGAAGTGACCAAGCATACATAAGTAAGAAGTGTGTCCTCATTTTTTTCTTCTTTCATCTAGTTTAATTTTATTTGTATGTATGTGTAAGACAAGAGAATGACAGTCCCAGACCTTGCAGCTCTTGACTACAGCAGTTCTTGGAAAATATGCTTCAAAAAGCAAAGATAACTCGATCCTTCATAAGAAATTTTAGAATGAAGAAATAAATTATGGATGAAAAAAATGTATCATACTTGATTTCTATGATAGTGGAAACAAATATCAGAACATATGATCTTTCTACATCTAATTCCAAACTTTTTGTACCAGGAATGACAACAAGTTTGTGCCACATCATTCAAGGACTCTCCACAGCTAGTAATTAGTTAAACTAAAAAATATGTGCTCCTTGATTTTGCTTTTAAGGAGTGCTGGGAAACACACTTTAGCCATGAACCACTGTATCGAATTAAATTTATTCACAATATAAGCCTTCAATTTATTTTTTTTCTTAATTCAGAAGGTGAAGTAATTTATGTAATATATAGATGTTTTTATGCAATTAACCAAGGTAATTCTCTCCAAAAGGTTCATACAAGGATTCCTTCCGGATATGGAATTCTACCTGATGGTCCTTTGATGGAGATAGCCTGGTTAATATGCAGAAAGACATATTTTGGGAAGGTTGGCAGCAGACACAAGATGTATTTTAAGTACCATTCTTATTGCACTTAAAATAGTAGTTAATTAATTCAGTAATTCTTTTTTTTTTTTTTTCTTTTTCTTAAGCATGTACTACTCATCTAAATCAGTGTTTTAAAAATGAAGTGTCTTGGCAGAACATAACAAAAGCCACCTTTCCATTTATTTCTCACTTTTTTACTCTCCACCTTTTTCATTATTTTTTGTTTTTATTATTTTTATTAGCAATTTTCATTAGCAAGGCTAACAATGCCCTCCTAAGCTTTTCCCTCATCAACCATTTACACATATTAGAACTTACCCTGATCAAAAGCAATCCAATTACTGTCACCTCAGCATAAATGTCCAATATCCCTACAGCAACCACTTTACGTAACCTCCTATAGGTTATCTTTGTTGGACCTGTACTGACCTAGTCCATAGGTCTGTGAAACAACTATCTTGCCTTTTACTGCAGGGTCACATCTCTACCAGTCAAAACAGAGAGCTCTCAGGCTGCTGGGGCTCAAGTGGTTTGTGCTTCTCAGGAGTAATTTGCTCACTAAAAGCTACCCAGACTGAAAAGTATTTTTTCCCTCTGTTTGCATGACTACAATGTCCACATGAATTGGAAGCTTCAGTGTTATATATAGCTTGTGAAGGTACTAAACCACGTGCATGGCCTTGTATCCAAAAAAAACCAAACCAAACCAAACTAGAACAAATCTCTGCACTGCCTGTTTATATCCTGTTGGATGGTTTTGGTTGACTGTGCCTTGTTTGCCAATGTTTATTCCCTTTTACACCATGAACTATGGGGAACTTAGTCTCTGTGTATCAATATGATTTGCCATGTAATCATAGAAAATTAATGTTTTTTAGTATTTATATTCTTATTCAAAATACAGATGCATCACAACTTATTAGGCAGTTAAGTGTTTCTTTGCCAACTTGCTGTTTCCTATAAGTCCTGCCAAATGAAGACAATACATGAAAACAGTCACAATAAAACAGATCAAATATTCCTTTTCCTGTGCAGAGGGCTATCACACTGTCAAAAGGTCACGTCAGCACAAAGCAAGAAGTGCTTGGCCAAGTCAAGCCAGAAAGGATTGGGAAACACTTACATGTAAAGGCCCAAGGGCTTATCTGATGAGCTGCCCTGATTGTCCAAGTATAGTTATTTAGTTAGCAAAAGTAAATTAAACTGTCCATAAAAAGTAAAACTGAAGCCTCACTTTGACACAGATGACAGAGCAGAGGGAAAAGGTCTCTAAGGTCTGTTAATTCCAGGAGGAAAATACAGGTTGGAGATCACAATTATCTACTACTAGGGAGCTCTGTGAAACAATGTTTTACTGTGGTAGAAGGGCAAATGACTGTGTGAGTGTTCCCAATTCTGTCAGAGCTTCATAGAGGAAAAACAGTTCTCATATAAGCCAGAGCTCACAGACTGAAACTGTTAATTCCTTCATGCATGCACAGTCCACAGAATTTACAGCACTGAGCTGTAAACAAGGAGTAGCATTGGCACTATTATCTTATGTATCTGATTGACTCACTCTTATTATCAAAAAATTATATCTTAATTATTTCATGTTCATTAGCAACTGGAGAATGTCTGCAGAAATTAAAATTGCTGTCTTGTGAAACTTCAGAGAAGAAACTGAATGATTTAACCAAATGCACTCAAATGCTCTAGAAACAGGCAGTTAGGTACCTCACTGATTACAACATTACTGATTACAGCATGATGCAGATATCATCACTACAGATTTACAGCAGGGAGCAGAATGAAGAAATAATTCCTATCTATTAGACAATCGAATAGCAAAATGCACTTGGCGAAGCAACCATCAGTAGCTGGGATGGGTGATCCCATGGTGAGTGATCATAACTCTGGATGCAGCCGTGGAGGTTTCACCTCTAGCACTGCTGAGAGTAAATTGAGTCAGAGGAATGGGGCAGTAGGCAGCACATTACCAAACAGAAAATTTGAAACCAATCAACAACTGGCACAATGCACGCTATCCATCACTTCTGATTAGTGGAAATAAGTGAAAACTACAGGAAAAGACTCCCACCCCAAGCACTTGTCTGTTCATAGCTCCTATCTTTGTGTCCAGTGGATAACTTGGCCATTGCTCCTGGCATAGAACCGTTTGCTGGATGCTTTTACACCTACCTGCATGAGGTTGTGTTTGCTGAGTTAAACAAAGAAGCTCAGGATGACTAATCTGGTCTTCCAGGTGAATATCTCATCTTGGGGAAACAAATTCCCAGGTCCAAGATCAATTCAGTCATACAATGAAGCAGTCAGGGGTGATCCATGGTCATCTTCTTGGACACCTGATATGAAAAGAGTTTCAATGAAACTCAAGGATAATACAGAATTTCACTGTTCTGTCCAAGTCTCTGAGTAAAATATCACCCACATGAATACTGGATTACATTTTCAAGGAGTAGTTTTGTCTTGCATGATGTTGAAGAACTCAGATATAACACGGCTTTATTAAAGAGGCTGTGGAATGAGATTTGAAACTGTTGTTAAATGTTGCCAGCAGCAAATCAGAACCCTATGATCATAACTGAAAAGTAGCATATAGAATGAACTCGGGATCGGTGTTGTTATCAACCCATCCCATAGGAACTCACAGGTGGGAGAGATGGCACATGAGGCTAAACTGGCCTTCAAAAGAGCTGGTTCAAACAGAAAATCATGGTCACATTTCATAAGTGAAAGTGGATCCACAAGCACAGAGAACTTAAATAAGCACTGCTGAAAGCCAGAAAATTCAGGTGCCCAATTAAGTGAAGTGAATAAAGCCATGCCATCTCTGTGGCAGCTGGCACAAACATCTAGTGGTCCATGCTCCATTTCTCATGCTGACCAAAGTCAACATCTACACGGAACATCCAATGTGTACCTTGAAGGAAGTGAGCTTTTATAACATTTTTTTTAATTATTATTTGCAATCCCCGAAGTGCAATAACTGTCACACAGAACAGAGAATTAGAAGAAGCATAAGCAAAATTTCCTATAAATATGCCAGCTATTGTTCTTTTCTTGTATAATTATTCATTTGTGTTGGTACAAATTATCAGGGGATGTAGATTATTTTATTACACATTATTTATTACTTATTCAGCATTCACACTGTGCTCACTGATGCAGTCAGCTAAGCCCATGTTCACCAGTTCCAGGAAAGAAAAATCCCTTGGGTCAACTTGTAATTCTAGTTATAAAAACAGTGCCTTTCCAGATCTCCTTCTTTCCTAAAAGCTTTGGAATAGAGATAAGTCATGGAAGACATCCTGAAAGCTGGGTCATCACAGGCCACAGATGGATCCACAGATCCATCCTCCATAGCATACAGTTACTTCTTTCTCTTGTACAGTGTCTTTGGTTTGGTTTTGTTTTTTTAATTTATTTTGCTGCCAATCTGTGATTGAATTCAGTTTGAAATAAGGGAGGAAATTACCTCACTGTGGTGTTTGAACAAGGCTGAGAAGTGTAGTGGAGAAACCCATCAGCCTGCATCTCATTTGTCTGTTGAATCTCTTGAGTGGAAAACCTTTTGTGTGGAGTGGCCCTTAAGCATGTTCGTATTCATCAGCATTTTGTTGTGTGATTTAATCACAATTAATGCACACGATTAGTGAAATATTATTTTGCATGACAAAAATCAAACAAATCCTGATATGTCACTCTACCATGTGGCAGAAGCAATGACAGGTTTATCCATTTTATATCTCTATAGTCTGGTGTTCAATTTTCTTTATTTTTCCTTTTACCAAAACAACAAGCAGGACAGGAACAAGCATTTTTTTCATGACTAGAAGATGCAGATTTTTTCATCACTAGCAAAATCCCATACACATAAGCAAGGTTGGCTAAAGAAGATCCTGATTTAGAGGCTTGAGTAAGGAGCCAAAACTACTCTCAGTTCCAACACAAGATTTAAACAGAAGAAGGATCTAATAAGCTCATACTACTCTGAGTTACTTAGATTTTGTAAACAGTAATAATTATGTTCCAGGTGGCGGGGTTTTTAAGTAAAAGAATAAAATGGAATTATTCAAGCTCTTTGTAATACCGTTAAACAATAATAATTTATCTTTATCAAATGTACGGCATTTCCTTAAAATGTGAAATAAACAAAGAATAAAAATGAACACAGATTGAGAAAAAAAGGATGGGATTCTCTGTGCTTTGGGATTTTCTGTTAAAAGGAATCCATACATACCCTGAGCTTTCAACAAAAGCATTTGCTAGAAGGCTGTCTGCAGCAAACTGTGTTTTTTTAGCGACATTTTAGTGGTAGCTGCCATATATGCAAGACTCTGGCGACGAGGAGGACTTTCTTCCTATCATGAGATGTTTTCTTTAGTGCTGGCAGCCCCATTTAGCAAATAATTGTATTTCCCATTGCCAGGTCTGTCTTCCCATGCAAGGGAAAAACAAGGAGAAATATGGAGTTTATTTGTTGAAATGCTTGACCATTTTCCAAAGGAGAAAATGGTCAAGCATTTC
This sequence comes from Odontophorus gujanensis, assembly GCA_013399175.1. Taxonomy (NCBI): domain Eukaryota; kingdom Metazoa; phylum Chordata; class Aves; order Galliformes; family Odontophoridae; genus Odontophorus; species Odontophorus gujanensis. Next base: position 260,943 of record VXAB01006844.1, on the reverse strand, counting down.
AACCCTCTTCCTCAAGGCTAAAATGCTTAGGGAGAACCTCCATCAAGAGAAACTTTCTGGATGCATATCTACATGTAAGAAGGCTCAGTGGCCATAAAAGTGTTTTAGATTTACTTCATTTGCCAATTTTCTATAAAAATCCCAAAGATCTGAAACTAAATGGTCTGCACTCGGTACAAGCTGTTGATGTATTCAAGCACTGTTGGATGCTGAAGCAGGAAATCACAGCTTTGTTTAATAACAAAGACTTTCACAAAATAGGCACCATATTTTTCACCAAGCTGTTGTTGATAGTAATAACTGCTATTGTAAATGCATTCGGCCTCATCTGAAAACACTTCCTTTTATCAAACACTTTGTTTTTATCAAACCTAGAAGTTGCCCAGAAATATCTCTTCCTCAAAAAAGTTAATTACATTGTACTTAAAGCTACAGGTTGAGGGTGGTGGAACCACTAAGTTCAGCACAAGGATCCAATCCCCAGTTCCTTTTTGGTTACAGAGGTTTGACTTAGGAAAGAGAAACAGACATTTTAAAATCCTTTACTCACATGAGCAGTATGCATGCAACTGAGTAGTCCTTTGACTTATTCTGCTCTTTTATGGAAAAATCTCCAACTCAGAGAACGCATTTCCAAATGTTCCCTCAGCCAAAAACATCCAAATGATGTTAAGGCAAATCATGCCAGTAATACAGATTTGGACTAAGCAGCAGACAAAGCTGTAAGTGAGAACTGTTCACAATATGGAAGACAATAAGCCCTGATATATTTCACAAATAGGAACATATATGTTTGGAAACATTTCTGTTCCATTAACTGAGAAAGGAAATAAAATGAGTTGAACAGCCATTTTGGCTTATAGAATGAGAAAAACAAAACATAGGAAAGGAAATCAGCCTTCAAACAAAACAGGATTGAAGAAGAAGACATAAAGCCAGGCTGACACTAAAGCACTGCAGAACTTAAACAGCTTTTTAAATTACAGACTGGGAGTGATACATGTGCCTTTTGAAACACATACACCAGGTCTATAAACTTGCAAGACTGCGTAGACTCTAGAGATGGCCATGTCAGCTAAGGTTAATTAGAAGTGTTCAAAACATGTCCTGTGAGCATTTTCCATAAAGAAGTACAGTTGAAGGGAAAATAGAGAAATTAATAACACAAAGAGACTGGCCAAGACACAAAACAAAGGATGCTTATCACTGACTCTTCTGGATTGTTTTCCTGAAAAACCAACAACAACAAAAGAAAAGCAAACAAAAAAAAAGCAAAAAAACCTAGCTATAGGACTACAAATTGTAAGCGCACAATTTCTAACGCTCTCATCTGCCTATTTTTGATAGATGATAGTCTTCAGTACCTATGGAAATAATTGAATAGTGTTGTGGTTGGCATTCTTTAGACACATCAGAAATTTTCTGGAGACCTTCTAGATCATCTTTGTGTCTGGAACAGTATCACTATGCTAATTAGGCTTTCCAACAGCAGAGAGATGCTGCAACAAGCAATCTGCAGTACAAGTAATCACATTCACTGAATATTATGAATTTGACAATGGATCCTTTGTTTTTGCCATATGAGAGCTAGTGACTGTCCTCTCAAAGCTGCCTGATCTTCATTTGAAACATAACTAATCAGAAATGCAGGAGATAGCCAGGTGGCATTTAGCTCTGTGAGCTTGAAGATGCGTGCTTTATTTCTGGCACTGGAGACAGGGACTCTCACCAACAAATATGGTGAATTCCTGCTGCTCCTCACCCATGCAAACCTCATTGCACCTGCTGGCACCCTCTGAGAGCCCACATTCTGCTCTCTTTCATGTCTTCCAGCACTTTGAAATAGAAGATTCTCTGCCTGCATTCTGCCTCGGGATGCCTGCAGACTTTTATCTCTTCCAGTCTGACCCTTAGCCTGTGCTTCCAGGAGTCACTCCTTAGCTGCACTGCTTTCATCTTTCATCTATCTGATGGATTCCAGCTTCATCACACACTCATAGTGCCATGTAGCCTGGATACTAAACAGTGTTAGTTTTGTGGCCACAGGGCATATCTTTCTGCCAAAGCATGGAAGACCTTAGTTGAAAATCCAGACATGTTACAGGGATTTCTAGTATAAAAGTCAAAGTTACAGCACAGAACACTATAGTAACACAAATACTGTGTTTTCCAAGCCTTTTCAAGGTTTCTCTAAGTTCATAGTTTTCAATACTCTTGGACAGTCACCCAGTCAATATATTTATCATGGCAGCAAACTGCTGAAGTTTCCTCTGTCTGTGCTCAGTCTGTTACATCTGCTCTCTCAACAGTAAGGAGATCTCAGGAAAGATGCACAGAGGATATGTGCTATGCTTATTTGTGATGTTGCTCCAGAAAAGTCTTACAACAGAAATAAATGAAATGTGCTCGTATATCTCAAGCTTCAACAAACTCATTGTACATTATATTTATCTCAGTTATATAGTAACTGCTGAGAAATGCCATCCTAAGTGTTGATATTGACATCCAAACAAAAATCTTCCCTGATCCACAAGACAAGTCAATTTTTGTATTAGCTAATGCTTGCTTTTAGATGCATACGTACAGCTACAGAAGATAACCATGTCTTTTCCACTAGCGTTACTGTAACAAAAGCAATACCTAAATGTTCACCCCTGTGCTAGAAACAGAAAGGCCAGCTCTGTGCCTGGTGAGGCTTCATTTTGTCATACGTGAAGAAATGCTGATCAGAGCTATATATGTCTTTTCTTCACCAGCTCCCACTGTATGGTGTAGCTGATGGTATCTCGAGCCAGAGGTGTTTTGCACTATTTCCAAACCAGGCAGGCTTATTTAAAACTGTGCTGCTGGGGCAAAGTACAGACAACTCAGCTACCTTCCTCCATCAGCTCTGATATACTAAAGCTACTTTTATGTCAACTACACCTTATACCTTTGATCTACTGACATACACGAGCTAACAGAATACATCAAAGCCCCAGTAACCTCCTTCATTAAACCGAAGGTCGTCAGACCTTGCATGTATTGCAGCTGGGTTTGGAAGTGTTGTCCAACTACTTGTTAGAACCAGAGCTCCAGAGATATGAAGGCTAGTGTAAGAGACTGGAGAACAATGAAACATTTCTTCGCTGTGTTGGTCAGACTCAGAGCTTGTACTACAAAATTTACTGTCATTAATGGTTTGGTTTCTGTTAGAAACAATTTCCACAGACTACGTGCTTGAAGTATGATCACTTATATATCAGAATGGTTTTAAAATCTTTTTCTCATCTGAACTTTGCTATAAAACGAAACAATAAAAAAAGTCAAAACTTTACCTCAACACGCACATTTTGAAACAGGTAGCACAGCAAGGCAAAAGGCAGTGCAAGCTGAAGTTGCTCCTAGAACAGCAGCATTATTATTATTTTTCTATTTGATTTTTGGCTTTGTTTGAAATTGCAGAATTAACAAAGGAAACGTTTTGTGATGGTTACAAAATGATTATAAGATGCTTCAGTAATGGAACAAATAAATATAATGATGCATTTCTGAATTATATTTAACATCACTATAGTTGAAGTTTGCTAATTCAGTTTTGATAGTAAGAGCTCTCTATAACTACACTATGTTATATAAACATCCATTAAAAGTAAATGTTTGATAATCTCCTGTTTTTTCTCCTATTTGAAATAGGGTTTGCAACTTAAAGGTTACACCAGTTTTTATATAAAGCAAATCTATCTTGCTCTTTTTTATTTTTTTCTCTTTGATGACATTTATTAGGTTACGGTTTTAAATTACAATTATTTCTGCTTTAGCCATAAGAAAGCCATCAGGAAGCCAAAAAAAAAAAAAAAAACAACAAAAACTTGCTGTGTCTAAATATAAGGCTATGAAGTCAATAGATAAAAGTGTCATTAGTGTTGAATGATTTAAGATCAGCTACATTCTTGCAAATATTTAACAGCTTCCTATTTCACTGGTCTAGAGCAAAATTACTTCTAAAATTTATTATCTATATGCCATTTTTTTCCAGAAAGTTGAGAACTGATTTAAGCCTGAACTGTCTAAAGGCACTCGATTACGACTCCACTTCCCCTATTTGCCTCACAGAACAAATTAGAAACTTTCTCATGTCTAGTGGCCTTACATAAGGGCAGTTTACAGTGAGTTGCTATCTGCATGACACCACTGTTGTAATTCAATTTATTTGGCCAATTTGGTTTGGACAAGCTCCTGATGACCTCGCCCTTTTTATGTAAAGCAAACACTACCTTCTAAGAGTTGCAGTGGAAGGATAGGCCAGTGTAGTCCAGGCAATCTCTGTGCTGTCAGGCATGTAACTAATTACGCTTCATCCTTTATCTCATATATGATACATTCATTAGGTTGAAACATGTGTTGCTTAATAAGACATTTGATTTCATTATTGTTTCCCAACAGTTCATGGAAATTTATATTTGTAAGTTTAAAGCAGAGCTAAATTGACAGAGTCAGACAGCTTGGCATTAGCCACTTTTTTTCCAAGATTTATTCCAATAGTGTCTGATTGAATCCAGCTGCAAATTTCAGATCTTGCAGATGGCCACCACAGTTCCCTGAGACAAGAAAGCTGAGGAGTTGGTGCCAGCTTGTGTAAAGACCCTTAAGGAAAGTACTGACATGTACAGCAAAATCCACGCGTCTATTCTGAGGCTTTTCCCATAGGCAAGCTGATTATAAAGGAGACCTTAGCTGTGTTATGTTCACCAGAGATGAATGTGAGGATATATGCTTTGATTCCCTGATTGGAAAGCAGCAAAAACAGATTGTTAACAATGGCTTCCCCATGGTAAATGGGGAAGAAGGCAGGCTGACAGCTTTTGCTAACTTCATTTCTCGCCAGGGCATATGGACTCTCATGGCAAAGTAATGATAATTTTTTTGCATGTAAAAAAGATAAACACTGCTTTTATTTTGTGTGGGTTGTTCTGCAGCAAGAGAAAAAACTGAGCTGCAGTCAGTAAAACTGGGTTTTCTATTTTTTAATCTCACCATCTACCTTCTATGGACATGAAACATGCTCAAATTTCATGGAAGATGCAAGTTAGCCTATAATCATCTGTGGCAACAAGTACAAGGGGACACTGTACAAGGATTTTAGTTTTCACTCACTACAGCTTAGAATCCAAGGTCGTGGACATCTAAAATGATCTGTATTTTATGAGCTAATTTAATAAAATAAAATATAACATATAGAGAACTGTCCCTATCATTTAAAAGCTTGCTTAAGCCTCATGGTCCTTTCTTCCTCAGCAACTGGCATCTTACCATGTGGTCAACTGCTGATTTTGAAGCTGGGAAGGAGTAACTATGGACTGAAATAGAAAAGAAATGTTGGAAATGTATAAACCTCCGTTACAAAAAGCAGATCCTATTCATATGGAATAGTAAGGGTTGCTGTGCATTTAAAAGGAATGAAAAGTATCACACATAAATTACAGGGATAGAATGGCCTCCTGACAAACTACAGTATAATTTTGCCTAATACTTCTCTGAGGCACCAGCACCTCCCTGAGAAGTAGGAGGAAACTGCATGATATTTTAAAGTTTGGATGCTCTAGCAAGCATTTACAATAGTGGCACCACCCTCTCCTAGAACCCTACACATTATCTAGATTTTGGCTAAGAACATTTTTTGAACATTGAGTTTATTTTAACATGATAAAATTAAATTCCTTCTTTTTTTTTTTCCTCTGCAGTTTCAGTGTCCACTTGTTACGAAATTCTGAGAACTAAATTTCTAAAGGGCTCTGTATTAATTAAGTGTATGAGCTTTAAATATTATTCCTAAATAATTTTTGGATTAACTTTTAAAATATTTTACTCTTCTAATAAGGAACTTTCAAAATAAACAGAAAACCAACAAAATTAACAACATTCTTCTTAATCATACTATGGCTGCTAATTAGAAAATACGTGATTAAATGTTTATATTTACACAGATACATGTTGATAGCAGGAAACAGGATACAGAGAGAGATTATGCTCTAGATATATAGCTAAACCCTGTTCAAAACAGCTGAATAAAACAGCACTCTGACAATTTAAATCAGTTGCAAATCTGTCCAGAGAATGAGTTATTTTCCATTTGGACAGAGGGATGTGCAATGCATCAAGTGGTCATATCCAGAAAAATGATCCAAGGCTTACTTAGCCAAGGAAATCATTAAGCCGATTTTGCACTCAATCCAAGAACTTTACACACCATTATGAATAAATACACCATTTTTCTTCCCAGAAAGAAAAGAAGTATATCCCCCTTCTCTGTCCTATTTGAAAGAGGTTTGTGGAATTAAAAAATCACCATGGGAAAGCCCAGGAATGCTGAGCTACTACCACAGTTCAAAGTTGAAGGCTCTGGGGAAGCGACCAGTACCTGAACTAAAGAGTATGGGAGAGGAGAGAGAAGGAAGGTGGGAATGAGGACACATGGAAAAAGGGTAACCCCAAGGAAGGGAACAGGGAACTGAGAGCACCAGAGGACATTAAGCAACGAGAGGAGTTTAGAAGACAAAGCAATACACTTTGTGAATAAGAACAATTAGAACTGAGATGGAAATATATCCGTCAAGATACAGTACAGCTACTCCTCAAAACTGCTTCCTGCTCGACTGGAGTGTTGATTAAAAAAAGCTTCTGGACTCAGCTTCTTGCGTTTACTCCTAATCTCCCTCTTGCTGCAGTCCCTGGGGATCGCAAGGATAATAATGATCTCAATGACTCCATAATCACTCCATAGAAAAAAAACAAAAAAACAACACAACTCCTCAGGTGTTCACTGGACTACTGCCAGCTGCCAGGCACTCATTTACAACGTATCTCATCTAGCAAAATTGGACTTGACTAAATAATTCACAAATTTGCAGTCTGAGATTAAGACATATCTACTTTTTTCTGCAGCCTAAGTTTATCCAAACTTATTCCACAGAGCTGTTTCTGTGTTACTGACACCATCTCCTTTGAGACTTTTTACAATCTTTGGCACATGCAAAAGCCTTAACAATTTACTTGATGTTTGCTGTTTATCTGGGGCCAATATCAATCATCTATTATATATCCCAATCCTTAAATGACTCTTAAATGTCAATTAAATCATATTTTTCTTAGAATAGCAAAAATTCCATCTAGGAATGCTAAAGGACTAATATTGTCCTCTAATGACCACATTACTCTAACAAATTCAATCCACTTTACCAGACCTTATCCTTCACAGGAGGTCCAGCAATTACTGTTCTTGGTCTGCTGGAGTTTAGGCGGGCTTCTACTATTTGTGTACAAAAAATAGTTTCTGTGTCCCCCTTGGATGCTCTCCTGTGTGACACACCATAGGGAACCTGCTTTAGCTGAGGGGCTGGACTTGGTGATCCCTAGAGGTCCCTTCCAGCCTCCACAGTTCTGTGATTCCGTGAATCAGGAGAATCAGAAAAGAGAAACCAATGATTTTCTCTACAGCTATAGAAAACTTTCTAAAACATTTTCAGGCATTTAGTCTCTAAATGATGGTCTAGATAATGACTAAGAATTATATAAGATGGTTATTATCATCTGCAAATATCTATAATAACTTATACAATGCAATAGTTTCTCTAGAATTTTTTCCTCGTGAACTTTCTCCACTTTGGCTAAGAAAGAGAGTAAGGTTCAACAGAAATGTTATGAGTCTACAGAATATAATTCATACAGACCCAGAGGATTTCATTATTGCATACTTTTTTCAGACATATTTGAATACGCAATTATGCAGAATTCCTGGTCTAGTTAAAAAACATTAACCCATAATGCAGCAAAACATGACAAATAGCTTTCTTGAACAACAGAAACAAAAAAGGTTTTTGAAATAACTATTTTAACATCTCTTATTTAACATTTATTTGATCATTGCAATTATACAGCACTTACCATTGCATCTCCTTTCAGCTCAAGACCACAAATATATTTATTGTATTCTTTACATAAGAATCATTATAATTCCTCTTTCCAATGAGGAAGCATGCATCACCTTCAGCAGTTTCATGGGAGGTGCAACTCCTGAATGCTGTAAAGCAACACTTGAAGCTTTCATACAAGTCCAGGAACAATTTCCTTTATTCAAGTGCAGTAAAATGGTCAAAAAGCTTAATTGTAAAGATTTCATCAGAACGCTTGGAAAGGGATGTGCACTTGCAGCTAGAAATAGATGAGATCGGGGTTAATTCTGCAGCATAGGGTGCTGAAGAGCACAATGGACCCTTTGAGTTAATGAAATTAAACCCAGGGATCAGCTCAGGACCGATGTAGTTCAAGCGGTTTAAAGTATCTAGAGGCTCCGTTCCTTCTTGGTAGTTCTCTGAACTGTTTTTCTGTCTCACCACTGCTACTATCTAAACTAATAGCAAGTTGCATTAGCTGATATTTTCTACTGAATTTCTGAGGAATTTGGGTTCTGATTTCCCACCAGGTTCTGAGAAAACCTCCTTAATAACGTTCAAAAATCAGTTTGCATGTAAGTGGAGATATCTAAGTAACGTTACATCAACTGAGTATACTTTAATACAGTTTTTCGACATTTGATTTTCAAATGTCTCAAGGTTTCTAACACAAAGAGTCTTGTAAACAGAAAATTTTCAAGGTAAACCACATGTCAATCATCAGGAAGAAAAGCATGTGGTTGCACTTTTTATTAACAGATGGAAGCAGCAGATGAATCCAGATAATTCAATAATCTCTGGCAATATTAATTTTAGATGTGAAACATTTTGAGGAAAAAACACACTGAATTTTCCCCAGGGACCTCAATACAGCCAAAATCAACAAATCTCCCAAATGAAAGGGTCTAGTAATACATTAGCAAGGGTTTTTATTTGCTAATTCTTGCTGTAGTTTGGTTCAGTGTCACCTTGACATGGATTGCTGTTACAGCAAAGAAAACCACACAAAGAGCCATCTGCATGTGATAGCAACTAAATCAACTGCACTGTGGTCAGCACTTCACCAGGCAATCATTTTGAAAGGCTGTTACGAAACACTACAGGCTTCTGCCTTGGTTATGTTTCCATAAATACGTCTCCCATGTAATTGTTTAGAATTACAGCTGTGTGATATACTTTATTAAAGAGAGAGACAGCAATGGGATTAGATGAGTGATGTAGCCAAAACAAGAAACAGAAACAGCTGAAATGAAGATTCTTGTGATGTTTAGGGTTTAGATACCATTATTCTTGCCTCTTCTTTCTATGCTATCATTTGCAATTGCACAGTCTGCTACTGAGCCTGCCACAGAGTTTCAGTGTGAGATTAAGCTGTCATTCACATATCCACATTCATACCAAACTGATGTTACATCTGCAGTTCAAACTGGTAGAATAAAGTAGCACATATACATTTCAGGGTCTTGATAGCTAAAAGAGTCACAGAAATATATTGGCCTCCTCTTACAGGAAGTATTTCTTATTAATTCCTGTCAAGTCTACAGCAAGCTAATGCCATGAAGCACAAAACCAGCATAATATAATCATGTTAAGTTTTAAATCTCTTGCTTTGTAGCAAGGAGATTTAAATTACCTCCTTCTAGCGAGAAATTTAAAGGAGAGCAATGGTACTTCTTCCTGAGTTCTATCCTAGCTGTCTTTTCCAACTCTTATCTTTCATCACTCCTATCCTCACTCCTTGTAAAGCAAACAACCTTGAGTGCCCATCCGCCAAATTCCTAACCTTATGGTTAGTATTTGATGAATTAATTGAAAAAATAAAAACTCTGCAGTTTTAGAAAACGTGGATGACAGCATTGCTACTTCCTGGGACAGCAGAAGGTGCTCACAGGAGCTGTGCTGAACCATAGCAACTTAAAAGCATTGTCAGTGATACACCACACACCGGTTCAAAGGGAGGAATCCACTGAAAGAAATGTATTTTCCCTTCAGTCACCCTGGGGTTTTGACCCCCGGTACTGTGCACTGGATTACCAAAATCATCCAGGTATTATGTGTGCACGGAGCACACTTACCACTGTCAGATTCCCGTAGGTCCACACAGGACCACCCAAACCCAAACTGTATGTCTGTGAGCAGTGTTAAAATGCTCCCTGAGCTCCGGGAGCTTGGGGCTTTACCCACTGCCCTGGGGAGTCCATTCCACACCCAGCAGGCTGCTAAAGGAGTAAATAACCAGGGGCATGCAAACAGGACTGATTTGAGTCCCTTGCTGTGGTAGAAGCAGTGAAGCTACACCTGTGACAAAAAGTACTTAAGATTTTAGTAACTACAATGTAGCAGATGGTTGTTGAGGTTTTCCTAGCAGGTCAGTGTGAGATCTGAACTCCTCACGTTCAGACTCAGATCAAAACCACAGAGTTGAGCTCGGACTGAGCTTGTCCGTAAAGAACAGAAACATGGTTATCACTTCAGATCAGGGACAAAGCAAAAGAAGTAGCATTTTTCAGCTTGTGGTCCTGTCACATAAAGGCAGGCCAGGTCACTGGGAACAACACTAAAAGCTTTACTAACAGAGCAGATATAAAGAGAAATAGAAAAAGCTCACTGGATGTGACCTAAGAACACTGTGGTCTGGCAGTATTAATTAATTTTTGTCAAAACTTTCTAGGGCATATGCCACTAATGAGAACTAAAACATCAATTAGGAGAATAAAACAATTTAGTTCAGCAGAAAAGGCACCTAGAAACTCCTCCATTGCTTCAATGATTGTTTTTGTTTTTTTTTTTTTTCTTTTTCTTTTGCTGGCTACATGCTTATCTACATAAACTCATTATTTTGTTCTAAGTCCAGCATTTTATGGATTAAGAAATACAATATTTGTGATAATGATAATAATATCATTTATTAGTCAAATCTTTACTTCTTTGCATATGAAATAAATCTTTCTATTTCCGCTACGATGTATGTTAGCATTTTTTCTTTTTTTTTTAAATATTAAGCACATAATACTTAATAATCTGCTTATTTTGATAATAAGCTGAAGGAAAGAGTATTGGCTGAGGACTGCATTGAGGATTATAGAATATCTTTAGAAATGTGAAGCATTTCTTCAAAGGCCTTTAGCCGGTACCGTGGCATTTGATTGCAGGTGTAAGATGAAACCTGAGTGCTACTGCATCACTGCAGCCTTACCTATGGACTAGCGACAGCTTTATCTGGTACAGAGTGAACAACCATACTCTGATTTAAAACTTCATGCATCAGAGGTGCAGTAATACCAAAATGCCTCTTACTACCCTTCTCTACCTTCCTCTTAGGGACAAAGCTCTGAACTTTGCAGATTGATCAAAAGTACGGTTAAGCATGCAAAGGATAAAGTACAAATTACATTAAGAGCTTTAGATTAAAATAGAATAACAATCAGTACAGGGAAATGTGAAGGCTAAGAAGGCTTCTACTGCCAGCTATTTTAAATTCTCAGCATAAAGAAAAAACAAACCAATACAGCTGAATTTTAACTCACTATTCTGCGTTGGAATAAGTCTCTTTATGCAGTATCTCTTGTTTATTTTATTCTAACTCCTTGGGTTTTTTACTGGTCTTCTGGAAGACAAAAATGTTTTCTGCGCAAGTGAGAGAAATCATATTTCTAATCCTTTGTATGAAAGCTTTGAATTATGATCTATGTATGTTTGAAGAATGAATAATATATTAATCACACCATTTCATGGTTTTCAATGCACTTCACAAAACTTTTCCACCTAAAAGTTAGCTGCATGACTTTGTCTTTCGCGTTGTGGCCTTGTGTTTATAAGAAAGAATGACATTAATGAAGGAGATCTGAAAGGAGAAACTGCTTACAAAACTAGTTTCCTAGCAAATTTGAAAGTCAGCTATTGAAAGCCATGCTGGGTTAAAGTCTTCCACCCCCC
>VXAB01006844.1:218735-246993 GCA_013399175.1 Odontophorus gujanensis | reverse complement strand
TTCTAACAAATAACACACAAGCCTTCAGCAAAGAAGAAGAAGATTAAAATATTAACTGAATATTGGTAATGGAGAAAAGTGTGGGTGGTGGACTTGGAGCAGTCAGGCCTGCCGGAACTGTGGGGCAGCTATTCACTTTTCCATGTGCATTTAATCTACCACAGCCACAGACTGATCTCGAGAGAGTGCTGTGAAAATCAAGAGTACATTTGGCTTGGCCTCAGACAGCATCTCCTCACCAAATGAACTGCTGAGGACCATGGTGGCAGCCATACAAAGAAAGAAGTTCCAGACAGCCTTTAAGGGGAGGCTGGGACTGATTCATAAGAATGATCTAGTCTTCCTTTCATGAGGTTTGCATGCTTACTCTTCAAACAGGTCCTACAGCAGTGGTGTTTGAAGCCTTGTTTCTCTCTCAGCAGAGACTGATGCTCCACAATTAAAGCTTGTGGAGGAAAGAAAAATGAAATTAAGGCGTATCAAATGAGGTTCAATGCAGGATTTCAAGTGAAGAAAGGAAAATCCTGTATAAACTAATCAAGAGATCAGACTAACAAATGCGGTGCCTGTAGAGGGACTATTGATGTGAGGAAGAGGAGAACTGGAAAGGTAAGAAGGAATCCAGAGCCAAAATACTAGAGAGAAGTTCATTTAAGTTCAGGACATGCAAGCTCTCCTGCATTTTTGAGTCTGATGAGCCCTTACAGTGACAGTGATCTCCAGCTTGTACCACCTTGCAGTAGGTGGTGGCCCTGTGGAATCAGCGATCTCTTGGCTATGACTGAATTTAATTCTAACGTAGAGCATCTCTTATGACTTTATCCTAAATGTCTGACTTGTTTTTAGTTTAAAGGAGTAAGGGTCACAGTGGTGGATGATGTAAGAAGAGTTTTACACATATACTGTTATGTCTACGACCAGATATGTAGATACACATGACAATAAAGGAATGGTGTACAACTCAGTGACACAAAGACATACAAAAGGAGGCAGGAACATTTTCCTGTCTTTATCCTACCGTAACAACAAGTGTAAGAAACTGGGAAATATCCATAGAGGAGTGTTACTGCCAAGTAAGCAAACACTACAGAAAAGAATGGAGAAAAACATTTCCTACGAATTCACACCAAATCTGAAACATAAATAAACTGTACAAATAGATTCAGAAGTGACTGCATCAAATTGCAATCTACCTGCACAGGTTGTCCTGACACTGGGAGTTATTTGTCTCTGATATCTTGCATCAGAAAAAAAAGCAGAGCAAGGCTCTTCAAGGAGTTTGCAAAACATCAAAAACTTTGACTTTTGCCTGTCTTTCCATAGCTCAATACATACACATCTTGATTCTCTGTTTGTTTGCACCTAATTGTGTTCAAACTCTTCATTTGTTTGTACTTAAAATTGTGTTCTTCTGGAAAGTTGCTGCAAGGACTACCATCCAAGCATGTAATACTGGAGCAGTTTCAGGCAACGCTCAAGCTGGGTTATGCTGTTTCATATGGTGTGGAAAAAAAGCACAACTACAAGAACACATGGAGCTGCAGATTACAAACTAATTTATCATTCCTGGAAGCCAGTACAGTTCTTGGGGCCAACCACAATATATTTTTCCAACTTTCTTTGGTAGTCTTGCTAACCCTTAGAAACACCAGTGTGCAACTTGTGATCCTTAGGAAGAAGACTGGGTTTTAGGTTTTAAGAAAGGTGTTTCCCATGATTTGTAGTCTAAAAATTAAAATATACACAGTCTGCATGCTTCATACATTCCCAGAAAATTCTCTAAGATAAACAGAATTGTTGGAAAAACAGATTAAAAAAAGCATAGAAGCTAGAATGTCCTGTGTATACAGAACTATTCCAATTTTCAAAAACTATGAAACAGAGGGAATGTATATTTCATGCATACCACTGAACTCTCTCTCTTTTCCTAGTTTTTTGTTTTTTAATTATATATGGTGAGTCAGAGTGTTTTGCTGATTAATCTAAACTCTGCAGGAATGTATCTAAAGGTAATGTTTTCCAGGACATGAGAAAATAGGAAATTTTAAACGTTCCCTGCTTTATAACAAGTCAGAGTGGGGCTAGTGTCTGTAATGCCTTCAGCATCTGCCAGCAGTTACTTATTATTGTGCTTGAAATCCTGATTTGGAATGATCTGACACTTCTACATACATTACTAGCTCTGATGATCTCCATCCTTGTCTAGAAACAGCAGCATGTGAAGCACCTTCCTGCTTGACCTCCTCAGACTCACATCCTAACTCAGGAACTGCATCAGTTTCCGTAGAAAATGCAGAAAATGTATTGGTAAGCTCACTTGTGCACTACCATCTGCATGCTGTACCATGCAGTGGGTACAGCAACAGATGTTGGCTTTCCAAATCACACGTGAATGCATCAATAAGAAAATGTCACCTTAGGTATTATAAACATTCAGTCTGAGCAAAGGTTTTGTGCTTTTTTTTAAATTTATTATTAATTGAAAAATAAAATCAATAACTCAGTGGGTATAGCAGTGTTTTGGTACTTGATAGATTCTGCTCAGTAGCATTTGCTGAATCAGCTGTGAGTTGAAAAATGCTCCAAAATTTGTTTCTTTTCAGAACAGTTAAACATCATATGACCGGAGTATCTGTTGTCATAAAAAATTGGGCTTTCCTGTTGATAGTCTATCTGTATTAAGCTTCCTCATTTTGCTTGGCCTTTCTCACAGCTTTCCAGTGTATTTTGTGACCACAAAGTGCTTATGAACACACCAAGAACCAGGACGATCCCCACATGCATATTTCAAAATCAGACTGCTGAAGTCATAATAGTGATAACCTTCTCTTACACTTTTTCAGTGGAGAATGCATTTTACAAATGGCTGAACTGCCTCAATATGCAGCCTGCATTATTGCTTGGAATGATTATGTTTCCAGCTCAACTTTAATGTAAACTTATCTGCAGCAACATGTTGGATCAGAGTCAAATATTGCATAGAACACTGCTCGGGAGTTTTTTCCTCTTTGGCATTCAACTCTTTGGCATTGAACCAGGGAGGTCTGTGAGAGACTACATTTGTGGCCCTGAGAAACAAATCCGTTTCCTAAGTTTCAAGTAAATTAATTTTGGCTGTACAACTCATGTGGCTTTAGTGATCTTACTGGTTTATTTATTATAGTGGCAAGAGGTAATTTATCTTGTTTACTTAGTGAACTTTATTCACGTTCTTCTTTTTAGTAATACTTAGTTCTTATAAAATACCTATGCTTTCAAAGGTCTATTAAATAATAAAATGGCATTGTAGGTTTGATAATTCCAGTTTTATACATCAATCCTTGTGACGTTACGATAGCATTCAATTTTGATGACACAAGATCGCAGGCTCAACTAACCTTACAGTATGCACTAAATATTATGGCAATCTATAGGTACTTAAAACAGTAAATCCTACCAACCTTCAAACACCTTGAAGTATAGATTTGACGTCCTTAATGATGTGAAAACAGGCACTCAACATGGAAATGGAAGTTGAAAGTTTCTAATAATTAGGCCCTGCTTTTGGTAACCTGCAAACAGCAAGAGCACTTGTTTGCTTCTCAGAAGCAGTACCCTGATCCACAGTTAACACTATGTAAACATCGCTTCAGTAGGGAACAGACCATAGCTAACCCAAACAGAGAATCCCATACAGAATTCTCATTCTTATGTAAATTTTCTCATTAATTCTCACTCAACTCATGAAAGCTCTTTTTTTTTTTACCAATGTGCACCTCAAGTTTATCTGCCACAGATTACAACAGAAGTCACTTGAAGTCACTCTGAAATTAATAATTCTTATGGCAACTTCACAGTATCATAACTCACATATGGTTGTACATACACAGGGAACGTGGCCACCTGTACCTACTTCCTCATTGTTAAAATCCTAGGAGATTTTATTCTACCATAATAATAGTTCTCTTCCACTACGAAAAATTAAAACAAAAATATCACATAAATATATTTAAAATGCACAGTAACATTTTGGAAAGTGAACCAGCAGAGGTTCCAAGATAACACTTTGCCTTCAGTGAAATGTGCTCAACATATTCCAATTCTAACAGACCACCTTCATGCTCCCTTACACAAAAGTAATTCTGCCTTAGGATCTTTTGCCTTGAAGCTCAGAGCTGCTCTGCAACCACATAATACAACCACTTTCTTCAACTTTCATATAAAATAAAACCTTGTGACTGTTTAAATACCACTTGTGGTAGAGCCCCAGGGAGCCATTATGAAGACTGAGTTTAACAGATTTTCTGAGCACTACTTCAGTCAGAAAAGCCTGGGACTGGGAAGAAACTACAAAGAAAACAACATGAAAATCCTTGAGGACTAACTCTAAGAATCCTTTTTAGGGTAATTTCTTTTAATGTAAGGAGATTAATAAGATTAGCTCACATAGATCTATCTACCTGCTCTTGTGGACTGCAGATGCGTCAAATCTGCTGGCTGGCAGAGCTGTGTAATCCTGAGTTAGCCATAAATGCTGATGTGGCAGAAAAAGAGATGTTATTAAATCAATTGAGTTTCCCAAAAGAAATTAAAATATTTCTAAATTGCACAACACGTCATTTTTTCCCTCTTTAACTTTCTGTTGTACTTTTTTTCTATTCTACTCCTTTGTTCCTCATGACAAGGGTTGAAGCTTTGCTGAACCAAGTACTGGAAAACTTCAAAAAATGAACCTCAAAACCTTGAAAGCAGAGATTCCAGTTGCTGCCATTTGTATGAGTATCTGAATTCCAAAATTCACTCCCTGTGAGACTAAGCACTTTCAGGTTGGTTTTAGCCCAAACTATTTATAAATTAGACTCCCAAGATATTTCTCAAACACAAATGGTAAATTGTATATTCATATGTTCAGAAACCTTTTTGCACCACAATAAAATTATTATGTGGTCCATGAAATCCACTGAAAATGATTTAAGTTCCAGGAAGTTTGGAAGTTTTGATCTGATGGATCAAGAAATGTGCAGTTTGTTTAATCTCTGCACTGTCTCTGAATATTGATATGTCTCAAGAATGATGCATATATTACAAATGTTAGGCTTTACTTCAAACAAAACGTTCCTTATCAACATGAAATAATTGGACGGGATGATAGAGATTCTGTTCTCTTTTCAGTTAATGAGAAATGTTACATATTTTCAAGAGCCGAAAAGTGCAACACATCTCCTTCTCTTTAGGAATGTGGCTTAGAATGGGGAAAAAACGGAGCGTAATTATGAGCTGCAGCTTACTTGCTAGCTTTACTTACTTTGTCTTTTTACTAAATCTCACAGAAAAAGTTCCAGGCATTTTTGGTTGTTTTTTTAAATGTATGATCAATTATTCAGCTTATTAATTTTTCTGTTAGTTTGTTTTAACAAGTGACATTCTCATTCTCTATCTTAAAAAACAGCAACAGAAGCCCAAAGCGCTAAATTAAGAAAGCTGAGCGTTCATCAGTAGTCAATAATATTTCTTAAGAGAACGCTCAAAACATTACAAACCATAGTGACCAGCAGGATGTAATGAAAAGTGATGCTCTGGATTGAAATTTCTCAGGTAGTGGCACGCTCCTCCTTTACAGAAGAGACTCTTTTTGTGAAGCAGAATTGCTCTGTGAGTGTGAGACCATGCTTTAATGCGACAAATTGAAAAATAATCATCATCATAAAGTCTCAGGATCAGCTCCATTTCTTGGCAAGTTCAGTCACCTTTGGGATTACACAGTCACACTTACCTCTAGAAGTGCGAGAAGACATTCTGCACCGCCTTTTTCCTTTCCTTCTTTCCATAAGAGAAGCCAAAATAAAATATAACTCTTTTTGCCACATGAAGGATTTATCTTTGCCAATTTGAATGACCTGATCAATCTGTCACATGGAGAGACAAAAGAAAGCCACTTACAAACCAGTCTAGCTGAAGTAAAGGCAAGGGGTTAAGCTAAGAGCATCCCACAATGATGCTCACTAACTTACCATATGCTAAAGAAAACACACAAGTCAACATATATGAGCTTAGTTGGTTTAAGAAGTATTTTTACCTAAGCAACTTGTTTACTCATGTGGTGGTGTGATAAGCACATGGGAAGAGAAAAAGAGTCAATTTAACATAAAAGTCTAGGGAAGAATCTATTCTCAAGCTGTTAATCAAGCTTTGGGAATATACAGCAGTGTAGCAGGGAACAGAAATTTAGCACTACACATCAGGAAGTGATGTTAGAAATTGGTCAGCAGTGTTAGCAAAGCAGTTAGCAGAGCTGAAAGAAAGCTGAAAAAGAAAAAGACGACATTCAAAACAAAAGCAGAAAGTGCAAATCTGATAGCACCCAAATTCAGTGTTTTTCTTTTCTTTTTTTTTTTTTAAGGCAAAATTCAGAATACAACTCACTTTGCACCCATATTCCTAACCCTATAGATAATATCGCTGTCCTTTTCAGGCTTGAACATAGAACTGTGCTCAACTTCACACAGTTAGTGGAAGCATTTCACATTCTCATCAGCCATCAGGTTGTGCTTTTAAAAGATAATTGAAGACAGCTTCCAAAGCCTAAGCTCTCTTCTAAGAATTTCTATTTACTCTAAAGAGAAATTCTTATTTACTTATTTACTAATTTACTTATTTACTGAGCAATTGCCCACCCTAGTACTGGTCACAAAGATATATAGTTAAACTAACAGACTGAAAACTTAGCTCACAATACTATTGCATTATCTATAAAAGAATACCAATACTAGTTGGAGCATCAATATGAACTCTTAAGACAGAAAGAAGAGTAGCTTGTGTTTATAACTCACAGCAGATTACACATACCCCTTTCTTGCTATCCCTGACAGTGTCCAGTCCCATAAACTGTCCAAGCCCCATTTCTGCAAGACATTAAATAGATTTTGAGTATTAGCTTGATGAGAGTTTTTGCAACTGAAGCAATTAACAGAAGGTTTAAGATTAGTTATCTCAGAAGCACTGACACCATGTTCAGCAGACTGCCCCATTAACACAGGCAGATTTTAGAGGTTGTTTTCTTTAGTCCTTAAATTAACCATTAAGGTCATTTACTAGCCAGGTATGCTTATGAGCTAAGTACAAAAGGGAAAAGAAAAAGCAATATCAACTGTCCATTAAATCCATGAAGTACTGTGGAAAGACAAGAGAAGAAACAGGGATTAAAATTTCCATATTACTACTATTAGATAACTGCATACAGAACAGATTACAGATCAGACCAAACACAATAACAAAGGATAAAAAATAGGAATGTAGTTTTACCCTGGCTGACATCTGGTATATGCTGATACCACCACATAAAGAAGACTGCAAAGCATTCTTCACAGCAGCTTGTCTGACATTTATGCACCTCCCCTCCCTCCAATCCAATGAGCATGCAACTGAATGAACATTGCGCTGCAGGATGCAATTTATTTAAAAACATTTATTTTAGGCAAAATTAAACAGACATTTGAATTTACATAGAAATACAGTTTCCAATTGGATCACACAACCTTTTCATTAAAAATGCCGTGCTGTGTTGATTTAAGTGTTTTTGTATGGATTGACAAGTTATGCAATATTTAATCATGCCATTTGCAGTCAACTATCATAAAAATCAGTAAAGAAAACCATTTCTTAAAATGTGCAAATATTACTTATCTTGGTGTTAAGATTGATAATAAATGACCACTAATTATATGCTTATTATGTAAAGCTTTTAAAGTACAATAAAAATACAAATTCTATTTGTTAAAAAAAGGCCATTGCTATGGCTACTAAACATCCTCATTATACAAATTCCAAAATACTATATGACAAACAAAATTATAAAGACTTTTCTTTATGAAACATACTATTCTATTTGTTAGTGATTATATATATATTTAATATATATAATACTCTATATGAATATTCAACAAAGAATTATAGAGCGGAAGACTAATGCAATGTAGAACACTGGGGTCCCCATTCAGCAGGGTACGTGATCATGAGTAAACTCAGCAAAGGAATAACATCATTCATTTCAGCAGATTTTTGAAGATCTTTTTGAAGTACTTTGTTGAAGGGGGCATAAAAATATACATACTTTCATGAATTTGCAAAATACATTTTTGTGTAAACTGGAAACCTTGAGGACAAAACCGTAAGTATCATAAAAAGCCTCTCTGGAAAACAAGAAAAATTATCCAAAAAACCTCTTTTTTTTTTTTTTTTAATACACATCTATGGTTTAAGGGGGGGAATAAGAGTTTTTCGGAGGATTAAATTGAACTAATGTGGAGTTTGGGCATTGAAAGGGTAATGATAATACCTTTCTGAGATAAGCTCAGTGTATTATTTTATTGCTTGTGTTGAAGATTAATGAAGTATGCATAGAAAGGTCAGCATTAAACTCACTAGCAGCTGAAAGTTTTGGCGTGAAGTTGTTTGTTAACACAAAAAAGTAGTGACTTACTAACATACTGAAATCTCACAGCAAGCTTCAAACTTACGTTAAGACATATAACATCAAAGAAGACCATGAAAACAATATTCATCAGCCCAACTGTGAACACTCTGGTGTTGACAGTAGCCCACAGAATTAACCTCTGTAAACAGAGTCCCTGCTTGTGCACAAAATTACATAAATCTCCAAGTAAAAGCAAGATCATAATATTATGCTCCGATTTTTGTTATGAATTTTGTTTTGTAATGAATTACAAATGATACACTTTACTGCTCATCTATAAAATAAAACAGAGGGTAGGTACTTCATCATTTCTGCAATTTAGCATCTCTTCTATGTTATGAAACACTAATTAACACTACCGATTCGTTAGCTTCTAAAACATGATTTCATGACCTTCTGGATTTTATGAACCAATAACAACAGATATACAGTGCAGTAACTGTACAGAGTAAGAGAAATTAATTGCACAACATTCCAATTTCTTTTAAGCATGTATTATTGGTTAACTATTTTCTGCTTTTTCATTGCAACTGCACTTAATCATTCTACCGATGGAACTTTAAATAATGTCTAAAAAGCTTCCTTTCAAAATACTGCCAAGTAAAGCATTATGTGAAAATCATGCTTGGATCTCTGCAGAGAGGTACATGTGAGCTTTCTGAAGAACTTCTCCAGGCAAATAGTAGTAAAGCATAGTAAACTTGGGCCAAAGTGTGAGGGAAAGAAACAACAGCGTAACTTAATTCATATTTCATAAACAAATACAACTTTATACATTTGTACAGGGAAAGATTGGGATTTTTTTTTTTTTTTTTTACAGAAGCAGACCTCATATGAGTTTACATGTTGAAAAAAAGCATATTTTGGCACATGGATAATATTTGTGAATACATGTTCAGAATTAAAAAACACTGTATAAGAATGTCACATTTAGTTTCTTGGCATCAGCATCTGCTGTCTAGTGGGTCAAGACAAAATACTGTGCCTTCAAGAGTTAATCCCATTTTGAACCCCTCCTGCAATGAAACAAGACATAGTTAATAGAAGAGAAAGTAATTTCTAGAGGATTATTTTCTCTATAAATTTCTAAATTCCAGCTTATTTTTAGCTCAAATTCTGGGTAATTAGCTAAGACTTTTCAAAAGGATGCTTCACAGGATCATTCACATTTACGTTATTTGGTCAGTCAATTTTCTTAACTTTCTCTTAGCCATTAACTTATAAAAGGACTTCACTCTAAGAAACACCTTGTGTATATAATGTATTATTAGAATAAAAATACTGCCTATTCATATACATAAATTGATAGAAAAATCAACAAGTTTCATTTGAATCTTATTGAACATGAGCAAAATTCAACAAATTAATAAGCAGGAAAGATCAGTATGCTGAATGAGGAAAAAAGTTTATTATATTTACACTTTAAAGAGACCTAAGTCATAGACATTGCTATTAATACCAGGTGTCCCATACATTCAGCTATCCCTTATATTAGAAGTAGTAATAATTTAATAGTAAATGTAGTGGTGCCCAACAAAATCTCAGAGGTTTGTTTGAGACATTCATTATGCAGTTACATTGAGAAGTGCTACGCTTTACAACCTGTGGCCATCTGTGCTTCACTGAAAGGCAAATAATGTCATACCTGTTTTATTGCAAGTAACTGAAGGATGAATTTTAAACGCATGAAACGCTCAGCAGCATCAAAACACAATGTTTTGAAGGAGCAAATAAATTCCTAAGGAGTTAAATTTATGATTTCTCACATTTTATTGGTAGAAACACTTCTGAAAGCTAGATGCTACCACTGTTTACACTGAAAAGATTCATTTTCACAAGTACCTACATTAGATTTACAAAACACACCCAGCTTGCACCAAAGTAACAGCGGCACTTTTAATGCAGGGAAAACATTCTTGTTCTCATTTATCTTTTTCTCTTTACAAGAAGCTGAACATTTATGGCCTGACTGCCAAAAGAAAAGTCACCTTTGAATCCAGAAATGTTCAGTCTGTTAGGTGAAGGCATAGTCAAGCTGTAAGCAGTTGGAAACAAGGACTCCGAATAGAAATGCCACAAGAACATCAACTCCAGCAGCACCTGTCACGCTGTTCAGCTCAGTACTCTCTGAGCCTACAACTCACTTGGAGAATGTTGATTATGAGCTTTTATAAAGCAAGTACCTTGTAAACAAACTAAATCTTCTCATAAGGAGCCTGCACTGGGACTTGGTAGAAGTTCAAGACCTCTCTTATAATGCAGAGGAGTACCTCAGGAATACACCTTTTGGCTTTAACAGATTAATCATACGTCAAACCAGCTTCATTTCAAACAAATGTAACCCCCAGGCCAGATTTTAAGAGTCTGAATATTTAATAACCCCACCAGCCACTGCCATCTGCAATGCTGAAAAATCCAATACACTTCCTGGAGATGATTACTAAATGATCTGAGATTTTACAGGCGAAGTCTGCATTTTCCTAATATTCACACTACGAGATGGTGAGCCAGTAGTGTTACTGGGTAGTAAGCTTTTCCAAGCTGTGCTGCCAGGTTTGTCTGACCTGGGTGACATGGTGTTGACAATACTCACTGGCATATTTGACTTATTTTCCCCACCCTTCTGTACTTTTCAACAAGCTAACAGGAGGAGCATTCCGTAAAAGAGATGTTTCAAGCAAACGGAGTGTGAAGGTCCAAACCACCACTCTGTTATAAGTGAGACATTGGTTATTTACCTAAAGAATGCAGTTTCTTGATGTAACAGCAGTCAGAAGGTGACTGCTTACACAGAGGCACCAGTCCTAGGATTAGTTCAACACTTCCATCTGCCAAATCATAAACCTCTCTGTCCTAGTGCTTCTGAAACTGTAATATTTTTAAATATTTAAAGGCAGCTTCCAGTTTTGAGATAGAAAAAGGGATAGTTTATGCTTCAACTTCTTGATGCAGCTATAATAGTAGAAAAACTATGCCAACTGGTTTAACAAGGACACAACATCATTTGTACATTTGCTGGGAGCCCTTTCAAATCTCTGCCAGCCCTATTCTGTATGCTCCTATCTTTCCTTTATACATTTCAGAACTGCTTGTTAATGTCTTACATAGCTGTATGTCCAATGCTGTTTTTCTCACCAGCCAGGAGCAAATCATATCTGCATTTTTTGGGTGTGTGCTCATCTCACTGTTATACTGACCAGACGGGATGTGCATGATGTTCATCTGTTATATCACAAAACTCACAGGATCAGATTCAACTGTAACTAGCAGGTCCATCTTCTCATGGCAATCACAGGGTCAAAAAAAACCCCACAAGCAGGACAGCAGGGCAATGTGAAGAGCCATCGGGGAAATTTTCAGAATTGAAAAGAATTCAGATTTTTTTATTACTATTATTTTAAGAGTATTTAAGGTAGAGGAAAAGAAGCCTGTAGGATTATAAACCAGGGTACTCAAAGAAAGCTGTACTGCCTCAAACAATCTTCCCATTAAATGAGGCATACTCCAGAAGACTCTTTGGCAAAGGAATTGCAATCAAATTCCTAAAGATTAAGAAAGCACAAACTTCAGATCTCCCACAGCCATCTCCATTCCCAGCCAGCTCTAAATTCTTCATTATTTCTGGAATGTGATAAACTATACTTCAGAAAATACATGATAATCGTAACACTAAGAAAATCATCCAATCAGCTGCTGACAGCCAAGCTGTAAGACAAGTTTTTACAAAAAGATTCTCATTTTGTCCAGGCACAGCTGAACTGTGATTAAGGCAGGTAAGAGAACATAGAACACCTACAGCTTTATGTCAGCTTTCAAGATTACACTTTCTTTATACACACTTCACTCACTTCTGATGGCTCCTACTTGAAGCTGCTGTATGTTTATTATAATATCCAGCATATGCCTACCTTATACTCTCCACTCCAAAACCCAGCATTCACAGCTGCAATAATAATGATGTCAGTTGGAATGGCTGAGCAATTATAATTCAAGTTTTATTTTTATCCTTTTCTATTAAACAGGATTAATGTATTAGGCAGAATATTTCTTTCTTAAGAATGACATATAGTCAGTACTTGTTATACATTACATGGTACGTACAGCCAATTTTAATACTCAGTATTTTAAATATTAAATTCAAATATTTCAGCTTATCATAATGTGTTCATAGCATAAAACACTCTCCTTTCATTACAAAGCATATGCACCACAGATTTTTGTACTCAGGAAACAGTAACATTTGGTCATAAAATATCTCAAAATCATCTGATCTTCAAGGAATGCAAAGACCATCCCTGAGACTGGACAGGAAACAGAACATGAAGAGCTATAGAATGTGTAAAATGTGCTGTGCTTATGTGCTCATATCTACATGATGACAGCGCTTTTTTACTTCCAAGATGACTTAACACAAGCACTGAACATCTTAGTTACCCAGAAAAATAATATTGTACTAACACATGATGGGTCTCCTAGAGATGCAAAGTTTATTTCCAGTATGAAAAGTAATCTGAAAACAACCCATCTTCCAAAATTACCAGTTTTTTTTTCTTTTTTCTTTTTTTTTTTTTTGCTATTCCATTGAAAAGCAACAAGCAGTGAAACACAAACTATTTCAGCTTTATCACAAGGTATATCTGCCAAAGTCAACCCATATGGCCCTGTCTGAGGTTAGATTCTTTATCCCTTCACCACCTGACTTCACTCAATGAACTTAAGTCAGCTCAAACTCAGTAAACCAATGATAAATCATACGTATTGAGAAGATAATTTAGAGGGCTGAGCACAGCTTATCTTGGATGTAAATAAGATAAGCCTCCCAACTACCTTGGGCCATGCAGGGAGAATGGCCTGCAGATCCTGCAGGATTTATAATATTAACTACTTTGAGATTCTAATAAATCATTGCAGCTGTTGCTAGTATGATCCAAGATCCAGGGAAACTTCACCTCACTGCAAGATTTCTGGGAAAATAGATTCATTTTATTAATGTTTGGATGCAGTCAAAATAGAAAGGATGAAAATATGTTTCAGCATAAGGGTGGAGGAAACAGGAGATTGGAGAGTCTTCAGAGAGATGTCTGAGCTGTAAAACTCAGATCTCAGCACATGCTGGAGTTTTGAGCTCTCCAAAAAGATCAGCAGAGGTTGGACTGAGAAATGGAATAGAAAGAGCTTAACTGTGAAATCTGGATCCTCCCTAAAGTTTAAACATAAAACTGTTCCCCTAGAGGTTGATGAACTTCATCTGATTCCATTAAGTTTAGAATATCAGATGCAAAGGAAAGCACCTGCTGCTTAAAGAGTTTACCCCCAGTGCCTCTTCAGCTTTGTTGCACTTTCTTCTCTTCTTCATGCTTTGCTTGCATGTCTCTTTCCAACATACGTTCTCTAAGACAGCTTTTCTGAAGGCTGGGGCACACTTGCTGACAACAGATTGAAGGACGGGTCTGAGCTGTTCCAGCCAACCTGACACTGGCTGGTTCCAGGGTTGCTTGCTGGTCTCTCTGAGTATGGGTTAAGCTGAATTTAACAACATCCTCTCAAAATAAATTTATATTCTCAAGTATTAGATGCTGACCACCTTTGTATATTAATTGAAGTATATATTCACTGAAATACAGGCTGTACTTTGAAAACTTGAAGACTATGAAAATATGAAGACAACAGCTCCCTTAACTTTGTATTCATCCCAATGAGGGAAAGCAGCTCACATTTTCCTTTCTGAATTTTAGATTTCTCAGAGGACACTACGTGCTTTGTGGCTTGACCTTCTGGGGCAGCCATTTCATTTTCCTCTCGCAGGCTGTTTCTAGCAACAACTGACCTCTAACACAGCTAACGTGGTCCCATTTTAAATTTTAAAGTAATTGTCTCCAATTGAAAGCACACTTACATAGATGGCTGTACTGGTATAAAAATCTATGCATCAAAGGTTTTACACAGATGATTTCATTAATGACCATTCTAAAGAAGAACACTGGACATTTCAGCATCACACGAGGAAATCAAAGGGTTTGTGATATCAGCTGATTAAACAAATGAAAGAACTTTTTAATCAGCTATCCTCACCTTAAAAACTGTAGGCTTCTAAAAATGAGAACAGCTCAGACATACAGAAATGCATAGATTAGACACAAACCTTAGAAGCTTTTATATCTACATTTATATGAAACCATAGAACATTTATAAATAAAGTTATAGCATAAAACAACACCTGACATGCATATGGACATTTCAATTATTAATGCTTTAAATACCATTATTAAAATATGATATACCAACCATCGCTGACGCTAGGCACCCAGGAAAGCATAAGAAGATAAAAGAGATACAAGAAAAAAACATTTTTCAATTTGTATTTTGCACCACTGATTCACACAACCTACAGAAAGAGCTTCTGTACTTATATATGGCAACTAAATATAACAGTGATCTAAAGTGATAGAAGAATGTCACTGGAAAGTAACTTCACATAGCTTTTGCTTTGATCAAAGTCAGAAGTTATTTGTTCTCCACATCCTGTCAGCTTTGTGCTTGATTGAATAGAATTATATGTGAACAACTTTTATGTCAACACAAAAGCCTCCTAGTAAATTTTCATTAAAGGTGTCAAGGTATGCTAGGTTCTCTATGACACAAGTTTACAGGTCAAATAAAAAAAGTAAAACATGTACGTACACAACACAGCAGACTACTTAAGTAAGGCAATGTTATTTGCATCAGAACATAGCGATACACAAATATTTGTTTGTTTTATACTGTGTCAACAGAGTAGAAAATGATGTGAGTTCTCCATTTCATGACTTTTCAAACACCATCGATAAGGATTCCTACCGGTCCATTTCTTGGTGTTTCATAACGTGATAGCACGTAGAAGTCATAGTCGAACAATATTAAACCTTGACAAAACACTATTTGTGATAAAAATTGCTAGTGTGTGTTATTTACCTTTACACACAGCATTTTTCATAGTATTCATAGATGCTGTAGTTCATTTTCATCTAGAACAGGCTATACTTAATGGAAACACTAATCTCTGTCTTTTTGTTTTGGTTTAGTACCAAAGGTCTTGGTTATTGCATTCATAAAGCATAAGTAATTCTAATGTAAGTGCAAAGAAAGCAGCTTTGCCTTTTAGCTGCTACGTGAAATTACATGGCCCAGAGTGCAGATGAGCAATATACATTTCTTATTTCACAGTGAGAGGAGTTTTCCAGTTGTGCTGTCCACATGGAAAACTCATCCACATGTAAATTTAGATGTTTCAATGAACAGGAATTCCAGAATTTTACTTAGGAAAATTAAACAGTAATTAACCGTTTTGAAGCCATTTTAAAATGTTTCTGCTGCAATCTGGGCAGAAGGGAGGAAATCTGTGAGCTTGAGAACTTGCACTTATACTTTTAGGCTCTCAAGACACAAGAGGCCTAGAAACCCTGGGAACACTTTTTGCTGAGGAGCCAGGACCATAGAAATTCAAGTTCCCATTGTTTTACCCTTCTGTTTGCTAGCATTTTTTCATGAAAAAAAAAAAAACAAAAAAAAACCAACAACAACAAAAAAACAAACAAACAAAAAACAGATAAGCAAGCTATCAAGGAATCAGCAGTTCTGCAAAGCTTGAGACAGCCCAAAGTTTGAAGGTTTTCTCCTAGAGCTGCTTCAAATTATGTCACCATCTGAACAGATAGCAGAGTATTTCATAATCAGCAAACATTCTCTGATGAAAAAAGACCTGCATTCTTGAAGCAGTACTCAATAGTATGTGGCCCAGAATACAATAGTCAGGTATGACTTTCTGAGGAATAACAATGTCTGTATTTGTAGGGCTCTAACCACAGCTGTTTTTTAAACTTGCTCAGTCCGCTCCCAGTGAGGAGTAGCAGTATTCATTTTTCTTACAGCACTAGTAAGCCTTAAATAATTGCAGGTTTCTCTCTGTATTAATACCATGTGATAACGTCTACAAAGATCTTCAGGCTGATAAGGTCCAATTCTCCACAAGTACAGTGGTTGTCTTTTCTTTTTCCTCCTATTTATCTATGTGTGCGCAGACTAGAATATGTTCTTAAAACACTGTAAAAATGTATTTCAATAATATTTACATCACCACAGAAATCTGCATAATACATACATACTACATAACACAATAGTTACCTGCATCTCATCTAGCTTGGACTGAATGTCTGGAGGGAAATCTCCTGCCCCGCAGCTAAAAGGGTCAAAAGGTTCTGCTCCAAAAAGGTCTCTCTCTGGAACAACAGAAAAATGAGTCAGTGAGAGAAAAGGCATGAGCTAGGAGAACAGCTCTTAAAAAAACTCATCTTACAAGTTGAATAATAGCACCTCCAGATACGCAAATAATTAACTGCAATTTTTTAACATCCAAATTCAATAGTCAGGTTTTGTTTAGTTTTCCAAGACTGGATACTCAACCATTTTTTCCAGTAACACCAGCAACTTCTGTTAAGTCTTTATGGACTTTTCATTAAATGGTTGTGCTTTCTAGAGGAATTATAGGGATCTGAGGAGAAGAATTCCAAACTGAATAAGGAAGCTTCTATTAAAGTGCCTTCTAAAATCAGTGTGTATTTCATAAATTAAGAGGGAACAGCTGGATGTCGATTACCAAATTTCATTATGTCAGAAGCAAATTCTCACAAAGAAATTAGCCTTCATATCTGCCACTTCTGACCATCGGGTTAAGGACTTATGTAAAGGAAATTGCCCTTACTCATGGAATTTCAGTTCTGCATTTGATGGAGTTCCTCTGTGTGCTGTTAGTAGCAAATAAAACTAATTACTAGAGTTGTAATACTCAACCAAAGAACAGCCAAGGAAGAAGAAAATGTAGTAGACCATGTCTCTTGCCCTAAAATTCCACTAACACTGGATCCACAAAAGCAATGACTGCAACTTTTTCTCTGTCACATCATATGGTTTCTCACTTTTTAAGAGCAAGGTCCTTTTCAGTGCTGAGGCGTTTTTTGCTTTTGTTAGTTGCTTTCTTTTTTGAAACACCTCCAAAAAATTCTTTTTCCCTTACTGAAATGGTGTAAAGCTAGTTCATCTGCACATGGAATATACTTCACTGGAATATTCTTCTCTACATGATAGAGTGCCATCTATACAGACCTGTTCTTCCCCATATTAGATTAATCGAAACTAGTATGAAGCTCATTTTGCTAACACAATCCAGCCACACTGATGGCAACACTCATAGAACAACGTTAATGCAGCTCTGTAATTGCTGAAGAGAATATTAAACTTCCTAACCTTCACAGTTGTCCAGGAAAAAACCTGGTACTCATACTGCCTAACTCAAAATAATATTAGATTCATAGGATAATAGGAAAAAGGACCCTTAGTATCTTTGAAATTAATATCTCTTTTTCTGTTTCAGTCCCAGATTTTACTCTTATTGTATAAGATTCAAGCTGATAATTATTCAAGCTGATAATTGTTAATCTGACACTAAATCCATGTTGTTACCAGTCACATTAGCAGTGCTGAAGAACATTAATATAGCTAAATAAAAGTCTTTATTTTGTCATTTATAGACTACAAATTCTAGGCCTGTACTTGTCTAGGCTCATTGTTCAAGTAAGTTTCCATGGGATTTGACCTAATATTTGGTGTTACCATACTGCATTGCATGGTATATATCTAAAATAATCAGAATATACCATTTTTCCCATAATAATGTACATAAACAAGTAGGAACTTGATTAAGTACACATTTTAATTATGCACTTAAGCTGGGGCATAACAGCTATATTCCACATGGGAACAACAGAAAGCCCAGAGCTGAGATCCTCATTCCAAAATCTCACTTGAGCAAAAAAAAAAAAAACAAAAAAAAATCTAGTCTTTCCTGTCTGAGGCAGAATACCTTCATGCAAAAGAGGCATTAACAAGGATAACCTAATGTAAAAATTAGTTTCTACCTCGTTCCTTGCCTCTCTCGCAGCCAAAATGGGTCTGCTCCAGTACAACCAGCATCCTTACACATTCTTATACTTAGAGATCTTCAGATGTGTAGCAGCTTCAACTTTCAACCTGACCTCTACTGGGGAAAAAATGTTTATACTTTATGTCCCTCCTAAGTCTATTTGCTCATTATCTACATCCATTTCTTTCTTTTTTTTCTTTTCCTTCTCTTTTTCCTCTTTTTATATGTTCTTTTTATCCTAAAAAGGGAATCACAGAATCACAAAGAGCTGACAGTCTTCTACGTGGTCAGACAGCTTAAAGCAGCCAGTTTCAACACAAAGCCTTCGCAAACATTCAAGGAATGTATTCATGAAAGAACAGTAAAGAACACAACTCTCTCATTTCCTAGTACTGTAATTAGATCACTATTTTTGAAAGCAAGTATGATGAACATTACTCGGGACATCTTATTCACGCACAAGTATTGTGCTTTTATTTATGACAGTATTGAGAAAATTAGCAGAACAGTTTTAACTCCTTCAGTGGAACATTACTTCATGTCAAAGGTAATTTCATTCATATTGTTATACTCAAGGCAGACATTAAACAGAGAACAACTTATTATGAATGATGGAGCTACTAAGCCCTGTATGGGATCAAATTTTAAAGAAGGAATTTTAATAGCGGAATTTCCCTTGCACATTTTGGGAAACCATCTCTATTACAATTTGAAATCCACTCACTGAAATGGTTGTTAAAATCCTTAGGACAACAGTACCTCTGCTTTTCTGCATTTAAAGTGTGTGTGTTATGAGAGAGATCACATTGCTGAGTCAGAACACCATGAAATACTTTTAATCAGTATTTCTCTTTGAAACAAAAGATGAATATGTGGAAACTGGATGAAATTTACTCACTGCAGAGCTCCACACTTTCATGTCATTTCAATAACCTTTGCTGATGGTGTTTACTGCTCACTTTTTAGCTCCATTTTAGCAGAGACAATACAAATCAGTAATCTTTTATTTCATGCTAAAGTACTTGCAAGAAAATGTATTATATATAACAGTAATATCTTGTCTGGTGCACTCTCCAATGTAGTGTAGATAGACATTTCTATCTCCAGTACAAACTGGTAAGTCTTTGAAAGTAATCCCTTCGATTAACACACATGATTTCCTTTCCCTCCTTCTGACCAATTCCATTTCTTACTGGAGGGAAATAAACTCACTGCTTGCAAAAACAATGAACAATTCCAAAATTGTAAAACAGTGATGCTTGGCATCTGTAACTCAAACTGCAGAAAGATATCAACAGGTAGTAAACTCATATTTCTGTGACTGATCTGACATTCAGGACAAGAAACAAGTAATACTGGAGAATCGCAGTCTGCATTCTGCAATAAACTCAGAACTAGCAAGAATCAAACAAACAAAACTCTACAAATATTTGGCATTCCTGCTTTATTTTGCATCCCAAACTTCTTTACGTTAGCTATCATCCAGACACAGAGTTATGCTGATATATGCTTTCCCCAAATGTCCTGGAGCAGCTGTAATGACAAATAAAAATTAATCACACTGAAGATAAGCACCCAAGAAAATATTTGGAATAAGTGAAGGGAATGAGGGCCAGGAAGCCACCCCCTTAGCTGCAGGCTACTCCACACTTTTTTCTTTTGGAATTATTACAGCATAACGAATGGCTCCACCGTTATTCTAACAACAGATTCTGGAAAGATAACTCTTGGAGCAGATTTCTGCACCTGACAGTTGTGACCTTGGATTGTTGTAGGTCCTTTACATAAAATAAATTTTCAGTAATTCAACAGAATGTTTCTTTCCAGTTTTTTTCTGAGATGCGACAATGCTTTGCCAACAAGAAATACACAAATAAATTTCTCCTCACAATAACTTACAAGGACTCTTGCAGTCCCTTACTCAGTGCTCTAAGAAAGCAGTGGCACGGTGTCAACACTGCATTTTTGGTTGTTCTAACTCTGTGTCCATCAATTTTTCAATTAAGCAATTATTTTACTTGGCTGCAACATTTACATTTAGCCTGCAAGCCAGTGACTGTAAAACCAGCTCTAAAAGAAGTAATTCTCCACAACATTTCAAGTGAAAATACAACTCCGGAAAGGGTTTTCATTTGTGAAAGAATCATCCCTTTTGTAACTGTTACCTATAGAGACATCATGTATTTGTCCAATCTGCAAATTCCTGCCCAAAATTTCAAGAAGCTTTTTCCTTTTTTAAAAAGCAACCATCTTTCCAATGGAAGGCCAGTGCTGCACTCTTCTTAGAGCGCTAGGTTGTATGCACTATATGCTGAGAGCTAGTCAAAGCAAAAGGTACTTATAACTCAGTTATAAAAATAATAAAAAGTTAAAAAAACTATAAAAAAACAATTACTTAATCTTATAATTTTATCAAAATGAAGAGGAAAAATTCTCAAGGGCTGTGGCAAAGGGAATTGAGAAGAACATGAAAATACGACCTCAGAAAAAGTAAGACTCCACACTTTGGCTCCTTTTGGTTGCCACCTGTCTGACTTGTACTGGAGAGAGAAATGCCAGTCTGTCTCTACTGGTACCAATAGCATACAAAACAATGCATTACTGTACACTGTTAATACTGCAAAATTACCCAGATTTAATGAAGTTCTTATGGGATCTGAACTTTGTCATCTAACACACTAAGTACTTGTTTGATTAGAAAATATTCTTCTACTTCAAATTGCATTTTAGAAATACACCAAAAAATGTTAATAGCTGATGAGTGCAATAATTTGCAACATATTATGTAACAAGTAATAGGGAAGAGTGCCAATCTGCCTGAGGACAGGAATGCCCTTCAGAGGGGCCTTAACAGTCTGGATTGCTGGGGTGAGGCCAATGGGATTAAGTTCAATAAGACCAAGTGTTGGGTCATGCATTTCAGTCATAACAACTCCATAAAATGCTACGGGCTTGGAGCAGAGTGGTTGGACAGCTGCATGGAGGAAAGGGATCTGATGGTATCGGTCGATGCTCAGCTGAACATGAGCCAGCAGAGTGCCCAGGTGCCTAAGAAGGCCAATGGCATCATAGCTCGAGTCAGAAATAGTGCAGCCAGCAGGGAAGTGATCATCCCTCTGTACTCAGACCAGATGAGGCTGCACCTCATGTGCTGTGTTCAGTTTTGGGCCCCTCACTACAGGAAAGATATTGAGACCCTGGAGCATGTTCAGAGAAGGGCTCTGAACATGAAGCTGATGAGGGGACCAGAGCACAAGTCTTATTAGGAGTGGATGAGGGAGCTGGGACTGTTCAGTCTAGAGAAGAGGAAACTCAGGGGACACCTTATTGCACTCTACAACTGTCTGCAAGGAGGTTGTGGTGAGGTGGGGGTTGGCCTCTTTTCCCAGGTAACAGCAATAGGACAAGAGGGAATGGCCTCAAGTTGCACTGGGGAAGTTCAGATTGGATATTAGGCAAAACTTCTCCACAAGAGTGGTGAAGTATTAGAAAAGGTTGCCCAGGGAGGTGGTTGAGTCACCATCCCTGAAGGTATTTACGTAAAAGGTAGAGGTAATAAATACTAAGGGACTTGGTTTAGTGAGCCGTGTAGGTGGTAGGAGGACTGTTGGACTAGATGATCTTAGAGATCTTTCCCAAATTTTCTGATTCTATGATTCTATGACATAGCATGAAAATACAGGGATCAGTAGCATACACAGAATGCATTATCATTCTGTAACTCCCTCATGATGCAAGGCACACAGAGGAGTGTACAGAATTAGCAGGCAGCAGGCAAGATATGGCATTGCTTTGTGAATCATAATTGAAAATCAAATTAATTAAATGCAGAATAAACACAACACTTTTAAATAGTACATAATTATCACTTACATAATTATAAGTTATCTCTATTATTTTCTGCATTGTAAAGCTCAGCGTTTAAACAGATACAGAAATCAGAAAAGTAGAGTACTCAAAACCACTCTGACTCCCATGTAAACCCACAGAATTTCTAGCAGTGATTTCAATGTCACTGAAGCAGGACAACCACTAAATCAAAAATCTCATCTTGTAATCCAAGTTACTACTTTTGAAGCTGCATATGCCCTGAAACAAATTTTATGGTCATGTCTGCAGTTTTTACTTTGGTGGGAAAAAAAAAACCCTCATGAAAGCAGTTGGTTTTCTCTTTATTTCGGGGAAGGGATTCTTTTTATTTTCCTGTTCTTTATGAAGTCATAAAATTTTTTTACTATAGCAGCTTAGAATCCTATTATAATATTTGGTTCAATATTCTGGTGAACTATGAATATCAACTATTAGAATAGTTTGTAATTCTCTCAACGTAGCATTTAAGAAATTTACATAAAACCATATAAAGCCTTCTCTTGAAGCAGAATGGAATTTTTTATTGAATCCATAGCTGCAACATCTTTTTCTTTAGAAGGCGGCAGTTAAAGCTGTGCACATAAGGCTTCTAGAAAAGATGCTCAGCAACAAAAGTTTTATACAGTATCAATACAACTGTGCACAGCTTGCATTCATACCCGAAAATTCTATATCTTAGAAGTGTTCCCCAAAACAGGCAGAAATTCTTCAAATACCATCTTATACTGCAGCAAGCAGTGACATTAATGTTCCTTATCCATACTAACATAGGTACAAAAGAGAGAAAATGCTACATGCTAACAGATGTTCCTACGACCTCTAGCACTGCTTGTGTGTATGCTTCTCCCTCCTCCCAAGGTGGTTTCCAGAGTTTTCAAAAGTAAACTCTGGATTCCTATAAGATTTCCAATTAAGCTGACAATATTATCCTAATGGCCTTTAAGCAGTTGAAAAATAAAACTGCTATTATTAAACGTCTTTCAGAGATTTTCAGGAACAGTCCACAAATCTGAAGTTTCGTCAACTATCAAGGAAAAAAAAAGCTGTGCATGATATGAAAAGAAGTATTAAAAACATTATTCCATGACACTTCATTTTGACAGAATTCTCCAGCTCTTCCTTCTGCATCATCATTGCCATATTCATATTCTATTCCTAAAATACATAGGTTTTAGATGCTACAACTGTAGCAAGGAAAGAACTAGTGAGAAATATAAATATTTCCTAAATTAACTACAAGAAACATACAGCAAAATAAAAGCCAAACAGTCCCCCAAACAGACTCCTCCGAACCGTTTAGACACTGGTTTCCATGAGTAAACATATTTATTTATAATGCAACCTGGCAGTAACACCAATGACTTTGGGAAGACGGGTATAGAAATTGAAAGGTATTATCAAACGTAAATTAGAAAACCTGTATCTAGCTTTTCATGCAAAACAAATGTAATTTCTTTTGGATATTTTTCTAAAAAAATAAAAGATTAAGCAAAAATTAGGTCAGTTGACAAAGAACTTACTGATCTCTGCAGATCTACTGGGTACTGGAGGAGGCTGTGTACCATTGCGAGTAGGTGTTGATGACTGAGGGGATATGGGAGAAAAGGGAACCATATCAAAGATGTCAGTGGAGGGTGATTTAGGTGTCACACAGCCTGCCTACAATAAGGACAATAGATATTAGGGCAATGCTTCAGATGGACAAAAAAAAACAGAAAAATCACAACACTGATCTTTTTTCAGCATGCAGATAAGAAATACAGATTCAAAAAAGTTATAAATAACCATCAGCATGCACAAAACAGCTCCTGACACCAAGCAAATGGCATTTGCAGTTTAGAGACTCAGACATGCTAAAACTCTCCCAACATATAAGCAGCACTGTAATCATTCAATTTCCAGAAAATCAAGTACAGCCAGACATGTATCACAGTTAAACCTGAAAAAGCTAGTAATAAGCAGTTCTATACTCCAGAAGTATGAATACAGATGTGCACACAAGTCCCTGTTAAGAAAATATGGTAACAATATACTACACTCCCAAATGCACAGAACAAGCAGCTATAATTAAAATACATAAACCCAATTAATTCTTCTTCACTAATTCTTCCTTGTGTGATCAAAAATCCCACAGTGATGGAAGCATCACATGTATTTTTTGATAACTAACAACCTGGACATACAGTAAAATGAATACTGGTATCAGAAATAAAACTCTCATTTTCCAATGTGAAACAGAAGTGATGTCATTGTAAAACACAAAACTTTGACAGGCTTCTAAAAAATACCAGATAAGCAAATAGACCCTAAATACAACAATCACAACCACTCTACGACCTTATTTATCCTTCATTCACTCATTCCTCCTGCCATCTGCCCACTGATTCAGGAGATAAATGAGGTATGCTCAAGGCTAACCATTCTGAACACTAAAACAGGTGATGAAATAGTTTAGAATTCTGATTGATAAGCAGAAAGCAAAATATATATGCAAAACTAACGTTGATTTTATGAATTAGACAACACCAAATAAACATTATGTGTATAAGAAAGTCTATGCTATCAGGCAGAGGGAAAGCCTGCTACTTTAAAATAAAACTCAGTTTGACTAAAATATTCACATGAAAACACTTCAATATTTCATAGAAAACAAGGACATTTCTACCTAGATGCACTGAAATGGCAGGTATTAAAAAAAGCCACATGTCACGCTGATTTGTTTCGATTCTTAAAAACAATCAAAATAATACAATTCTCTTCATCTTGGTATTCCCTGGCAAGATCAGAGCTGAACTTCATAAAATAACTAATTTTCAAGATTTTTACATGTGCAGAACTTCTACTGACCTCAGTATGAGTTAGCTTAGGAATTTCAATGATTTCTGTGGAAAAGATATCAGTGAATATTCATTAGACACAAGTGCCTCTTACTGCTGCTTTTATGGACCCTGCATTAACCTTCTGGTGCTTTCATGCACTGTCAGAGATTCAGGAAAATTTATGTCAGAGGAGGAGATTGCTGAATGTCATCTGCTGCCACTAAAAGCAGGGCAATGCATGTGCTTGGCTCATTGTAAACATACAAAGAATCTCACATCTTCATAGAAACAAATGTCTGATTGTAGATAGGTCTTGTCTGCATCTGGAAAGCAGGATCAGCTCTAGTATATAAGTACATGCCATATATATTAATCTACACTGCCCATTAATGTTGTTGAATAATCCTAGAATGACTCAGAAATAGTAAATGCTAATGTAGACTCTCCTTATTTGCCAATTGCTTGCAGATACACGGATGCTACAATAAATATGAAGCATTTATGTTTAGTCATAAGTCTTACACTGGCATTTTCTGTTTCTATGTTATCCAGTTGAAATTGCTCGACATTTTGATACTATTCATACAATTACTTTAAATCTAAAATTCAATTATTTAAATAAATGCATATTTTAAATGCGTATGAGCACAAGAAGCATTGATATTTAGTGGATGCATGCAGAAAGCCATGGTTTGCCAAATACAGCCAGATGTTATTAGCAAATGGAAGAAATGTTGAGAGTATTTAGCATATTGCTGTGAGAAAGCAGACAATATGCATTGTTTATATTTAAAAATAATTTTAAACCCTCATTTTGCACAGTTTTTATAAAGTATACTAAAACGTATTTAACAGCTGATTACTTTTCCATTAATTTATGAAGGAAAAAAGCCTTCATACTGGATATTAATTGCTTGATTTGATTAATTATTTTTCATAAAACGCTTTCAATAAAGGATCGATAGATGAGAGATTCATTAATGGACTAAATTAAAAGTGTTGATAAAATATCATCTTATATTTTAGGAGTGTAAAAAAAGGCTGTTTAGAAAAATGAGCAAGTCTTTTCAAATTCCGTATTTTAAGAGAACTCCAAGAGAATCAAAGATAAATTTGATCTGTCCTTTCATCACTGTACAAAATGTGAAATTTTAACCTGTTAATACGCAGCAGAGAAAGAACATAGGAAAGCCAAAAAAAGAGAAAGCTTTTGCACAGCAGGATTACACGAGGTCTCGGACAGCTGTATTCACTGGTTGGCTTTGGAAGACCACTTTTTGAAGGTGGTGGTATTAACAATCCAGCTGGTAGTCTAGAGTCAGGAGAACTCCTAGGAGTAAGCGTAATGGAAGAGATATCTAAACAAGGAGGTGGTGAATCCTCATTGTTACACCAGAAAAAAGTAGAGGGTCTTTGAAACATATGTTCATCATTATCACACTTTATGTGCAGCAGCTGAAAAGGAATCACAGAAAGAGAAAACATTCTGAGGAACTGAATGAGATAACGTCAGGGAAAGAAGAATAAAAAGGCTTTTCATACTGCTGGTCAGTACTATAGTGACAGGATACAAAGCTAAATAATACTTCAGAACCAAATCTACAAATTACTGCGACAAGAGGTAGCCCAGTGTTAACTGCAATGAAGAAGACCTGCACCTCAATAAATACATTACTGTAAAATGAAGACAGGGATCTTTCCAAAAGCAGACATTTCAGGTGCACTGACAAATATCCAAATTCATAAACATACAGCAATATCTCACATTTGCACATAGCAGGAAACACCTACCGTTCATATCCCACAGACATTTACAGAAAGAAAAACAACAAATTTCTTGCAGTAGAAGCTAACAGCACGTACATTCTAAGGCTTGCATTAATATCAGACTTCCTTTCATTTCCTTTACTGTAGAAGCTGAGAGCAAACATCTACAGACAGTAATATTCTTCTGCTGTCTTTTGTGTGTACATGAATAATTGAATGCAGAAAACAGTATTTTCAGTAGGTATCTCAAAAGCAACAAAGAAATCCTTATCACTCTACAACAACAGCACCGGATCCAGAACAAAATAAACCTTCACTGCTGGGGAAATAAAAACGTTGAAGTGTGTGATTCTTTGGATCTCTGAATTCCCACAGAACTGCTTGTCACAGAGGCAAACGAATAACAGTCATACCACTGCAACAGCTGGTAAGAGCACCCACCTAAGCAGACAAAGTGCCAATTGCAAGGTTCTGGTCAGAATTAGGCAAACAGTATATCACATGAAATAGCAGTAAAAAGCATACAGGATGCAAAACTATAAAGATGAATTGAATAGAGAATATTGTAAAATTGAAGGAACAGATAACAGGCAAATGAAAAACATGAGCATCTTCCCCCCTTGGCACTCTTAACAGAAAATGTGAATCAAGTATATGCCTGTATAAATGTTTTCTGAGTTATGCAGATATAGATGTACTTCTACCTTGGTTTTGCTTTGTTTTTACACTTTGTGCATACGCTAAGGCTTTTAATGAGGGTAAGAAGTGTCTCTATGCTTCTAACTATTTAACATTAGAAAAGTCAAATCAATAAAAATCTTTAAAAAAGAAATAAATAATAATAATAAAAAAGAGGCTTTGGCAACATTGCCACAGTGAGAAGCACTGAGTTGTCACATATATATTACAGACTCATTTTCCAGAATATTCCTGCTTTTAGCTATTTGAAGTCAGAGTCATGCAGTTGTCATAACTTCCTCCTTCGCTTAGCCATGTTGCTAAAGAAAACCTTCAAGGTACTCTTGAGAAGCTTCAGTCATGCTGAAAATAGATGCACAATTTCTTATCAAACTGGTGATGAATGACATTCCTCAGGGATTGGTGCTGGGACCAGTGTTATTTTAACACCTTTGTAGGCAACACGGACAGTAGGATCAAGCGCACCTTCAGCAAGCTTGCAGATGACAACAAGCTGAGTGGCACAGTTGACATGCTAGAGGGAAGAGATGCTATCCAGAGGAACCTGGACAGGCTTGAGAGGCGAGTCCATCAAAATCTTATGAAGTTCAACAAATCCAAGTACAAGGTTCTGCATCTGGGTCGAGGCAATCCCAAGCACAGATGCAGGCTGGCAGCGAATGGCTTGAAAGCTGCCCTGAGGAGAAGGATTTGGGG
>VXAB01006844.1:189767-218434 GCA_013399175.1 Odontophorus gujanensis | reverse complement strand
GTGAGAAGCACTGAGTTGTCACATATATATTACAGACTCATTTTCCAGAATATTCCTGCTTTTAGCTATTTGAAGTCAGAGTCATGCAGTTGTCATAACTTCCTCCTTCGCTTAGCCATGTTGCTAAAGAAAACCTTCAAGGTACTCTTGAGAAGCTTCAGTCATGCTGAAAATAGATGCACAATTTCTTATCAAACTGGTGATGAATGGCATTCCTCAGGGATTGGTGCTGGGACCAGTGTTATTTTAACACCTTTGTAGGCAACACGGACAGTAGGATCAAGCGCACCTTCAGCAAGCTTGCAGATGACAACAAGCTGAGTGGCACAGTTGACATGCTAGAGGGAAGAGATGCTATCCAGAGGAACCTGGACAGGCTTGAGAGGCGAGTCCATCAAAATCTTATGAAGTTCAACAAATCCAAGTACAAGGTTCTGCATCTGGGTCGAGGCAATCCCAAGCGCAGACGCAGGCTGGCAGCGAATGTCTTGAAAGCTGCCCTGAGGAGAAGGATTTGGGGGTGCTGGCTGACAAAAGATTCCACATAAGCTGGCAGTGTGCACCTGCAGCCCAGAAGGCCAGCCTTATCCTGGGTTGCATCAAGAGAAGTGTGACATACAGCTTGAGAGAGGTGATTCTGCCCCTCTATTCTGTCGTCATGGGACCCACCTGGAGTACTGTACCCAGTTCTGGGGCCCCCAGCACAAGAAGCTTCAGAGGAGGGCCACAAAGATGATCAGAGGGCTGGAGCACCTAACCTATGAGGGTGGACTGAGAGAGCTGGGGCTGCTCAGCCTGGAGAAGAGAAAGCTCCAAGGAGATCTTATAGTGGCGATCCTGTACCTGAAGGGGGTCTACAGGAAAGCTGGGAAGGGACTTCTTATTAGGGCGTGTAGCAACAGGAAAAGGGGAATTGTTTTTTAACTCGAAGACAGTAGATTTAGACTAGATATTAGGAAGAAATTATTTTCTGTGAGGTTGTCAAGACACTGTACCAAGTTTCCCAGAGAGGCTGTGGTTACCCCCTTCCTNATTTACAGAAAGAAAAACAACAAATTTCTTGCAGTAGAAGCTAACAGCACGTACATTCTAAGGCTTGCATTAATATCAGACTTCCTTTCATTTCCTTTACTGTAGAAGCTGAGAGCAAACATCTACAGACAGTAATATTCTTCTGCTGTCTTTTGTGTGTACATGAATAATTGAATGCAGAAAACAGTATTTTCAGTAGGTATCTCAAAAGCAACAAAGAAATCCTTATCACTCTACAACAACAGCACCGGATCCAGAACAAAATAAACCTTCACTGCTGGGGAAATAAAAACGTTGAAGTGTGTGATTCTTTGGATCTCTGAATTCCCACAGAACTGCTTGTCACAGAGGCAAACGAATAACAGTCATACCACTGCAACAGCTGGTAAGAGCACCCACCTAAGCAGACAAAGTGCCAATTGCAAGGTTCTGGTCAGAATTAGGCAAACAGTATATCACATGAAATAGCAGTAAAAAGCATACAGGATGCAAAACTATAAAGATGAATTGAATAGAGAATATTGTAAAATTGAAGGAACAGATAACAGGCAAATGAAAAACATGAGCATCTTCCCCCCTTGGCACTCTTAACAGAAAATGTGAATCAAGTATATGCCTGTATAAATGTTTTCTGAGTTATGCAGATATAGATGTACTTCTACCTTGGTTTTGCTTTGTTTTTACACTTTGTGCATACGCTAAGGCTTTTAATGAGGGTAAGAAGTGTCTCTATGCTTCTAACTATTTAACATTAGAAAAGTCAAATCAATAAAAATCTTTAAAAAAGAAATAAATAATAATAATAAAAAAGAGGCTTTGGCAACATTGCCACAGTGAGAAGCACTGAGTTGTCACATATATATTACAGACTCATTTTCCAGAATATTCCTGCTTTTAGCTATTTGAAGTCAGAGTCATGCAGTTGTCATAACTTCCTCCTTCGCTTAGCCATGTTGCTAAAGAAAACCTTCAAGGTACTCTTGAGAAGCTTCAGTCATGCTGAAAATAGATGCACAATTTCTTATCAAACTGGTGATGAATGACATTCCTCAGGGATTGGTGCTGGGATCAGTGTTATTTTAACACCTTTGTAGGCAACACGGACAGTAGGATCAAGCGCACCTTCAGCAAGCTTGCAGATGACAACAAGCTGAGTGGCACAGTTGACATGCTAGAGGGAAGAGATGCTATCCAGAGGAACCTGGACAGGCTTGAGAGGCGAGTCCATCAAAATCTTATGAAGTTCAACAAATCCAAGTACAAGGTTCTGCATCTGGGTCGAGGCAATCCCAAGCGCAGACGCAGGCTGGCAGCGAATGTCTTGAAAGCTGCCCTGAGGAGAAGGATTTGGGGGTGCTGGCTGACAAAAGATTCCACATAAGCTGGCAGTGTGCACCTGCAGCCCAGAAGGCCAGCCTTATCCTGGGTTGCATCAAGAGAAGTG
The DNA here is from genome assembly GCA_013399175.1 of Odontophorus gujanensis. Lineage (NCBI taxonomy): Eukaryota > Metazoa > Chordata > Aves > Galliformes > Odontophoridae > Odontophorus > Odontophorus gujanensis. Next base: position 215,958 of record VXAB01006844.1, on the reverse strand, counting down.
TGACATACAGCTTGAGAGAGGTGATTCTGCCCCTCTATTCTGTCGTCATGGGACCCACCTGGAGTACTGTACCCAGTTCTGGGGCCCCCAACACAAGAAGCTTCAGAGGAGGGCCACAAAGATGATCAGAGGGCTGGAGCACCTAACCTATGAGGGTGGACTGAGAGAGCTGGGGCTGCTCAGCCTGGAGAAGAGAAAGCTCCAAGGAGATCTTATAGTGGCGATCCTGTACCTGAAGGGGGTCTACAGGAAAGCTGGGGAGGGACTTCTTATTAGGGCGTGTAGCAACAGGAAAAGGGGAATTGTTTTTTAACTCGAAGACAGTAGATTTAGACTAGATATTAGGAAGAAATTATTTTCTGTGAGGTTGGCAAGACACTGTACCAAGTTTCCCAGAGAGGCTATGGTTGCCCCCTTCCTGGAAGAGCTCCAGGCCAGGTTGGATGCAGCTTTGAGCAACCTAGTCTAGAGGAAGTTATCCCTCCCTACAGCACTGGGGTTGGAAATAAATGATTGTAAAGGTCCCTTTCAACCCTTCTATAATTCTATGGTCTCTTCAGAGTTTTCTTAGTGGCCTAGAGGGGAATGCCATTCATTCTGCTATAAAAGTTGAAGGCGCTCACTGTATGCAGTTACTAAGGTACACGAAGGCTGTGTGTGCAGCTAGCAGCTAACCAAGGCTGCTCTCCTAATACCAACAGTATGATGAGCAATAATAAAAGGCACCGTGAAATAGCACTTCCAGGGAAGCACTGATCTTTGGAAGTTGAATTTATACATAGGAGCAGCATCCAAAGACTAATTATGACGTAAACTCAAGCTGCCTCATCATAGACAAATAACAAAATGAAAATCAGATCGTTCTCATATAACCAAAACCAAATGCAAGAAAGACCTGTGATTAATGTATTGCCAAACCACAAAATCAGATGAAAAGTAAACAGCACAGATACATGAGTAATGGAAACTTCAGCTGTACATGCAAGGGAGTGAGAAATTAAAAACCACAGCCATCCCATACCGACATTTCCCATGGCTCATTTAATTGCAGCTATAAAGGCAAACCATCCTAAGGAAACTATACTTTAAAGACAGTATGCCCTTTACTGATTCATTCAGGAAATAACAAGAACTGATCATTCCTACTGAATAACTTAAATGTTTATATTTTAGATACTGACTTTTTAAAAGTTTTAAAAACATATTTAAAAACATCAACCTCAAAGCAGAAAAGACTGCTAAGCAATTTATTGCTTACTAAAATTTCTGAACATACTTAAGTCTAAACAGTTAACACAGAAAAAAAGTATGAAGAAGACTGACAGATTTGTGTTCAATTTTAACAATAAATTTTATTCTTCATTTTTGTTATACAATCTAATTTTTCTTTCCTTTTTTTTCTCCTCCAAATGTGCTCTCACTGCTTTAAATAGCTTCTTTAATGGAATCAGAATGTTCTTTCCCCATACAGTTTATGCAAAGATAGAAAAGGCAACTCAAGTAGGTTGATGCTACTTCAGCAGTTTATCTAGATTTAGAGCAAACAAAAAAACATTTTAGTAGTGACATTGTCAACCAAGAAATAAGAGACTTTTGATAGAAGATATATCCCTCAGAAACAAGCATACTGCTGTCAGTACTTTGCATCTGCATAAGCGCTGCAAAAATATAAAAGGGTACATAATCATGCAAATAATTTGTATCCATTTCAGCCTGCCATTAGATAAAATAAGTCCTCAAATTAACCCTTTCATATCCTTCAAAAGATCACTTACAGAAGGAAGAATCAGGAAAGCAGTTTTAGATTGCTTCCCTTTGTACTTCACGACACACAAGCCTGTAATTTGATCTACAGAAAGTCATTTTTTTAAAGGTTATTTTTGTTATTCTTTACAACTTTCATGAGTTGATTTTTTAAGGGAGAGAACAAGGTCTCAAAACAAACACCCTAACAGGGATTCATTATCATCACCTAAAGAAGAATGCATTTAAAAGAGGTAGTCTTGGATGTTTCAGCTTCTAAAACACTCCCTTCCAAAATATTTTTAATACCGTACCTAATGTGAAGCTTTATCTTGTAAGCCATCATTTGCATTTTGCTCTCTGGCAGATTTTGGACATGCTTTAATATCAGGGAAATCAGTGAAATACATTAAGAGTAGGACTTGAAGTTTCTAATGGTGTTTTCTACCTACTTCATTTTGTTGTACTGAGGGACAAGATTTAGTGGGAAATATTGGTGACAGATAAACGATTGGACTGAATGATCTTGAGGGACTTTTCCAACCTTGGTGATTCTATGATTCATTAAAACTTAACAGGAGGACTAATGTGTCTAGAATAATGACAGAAATCATAACTGATCAACTTCAGGAGGAAGAAGCAGGATTAAAGAAATGCTAGACTGGGCTGAGTACAAACACTCCCACGATCTTCAAGTGCCAAGAGAGAAAGACATTCTATTCTAGATCAGCATTTTAACAAAGCACAGCAGTATCATCACTTGCTGTCTGTAACCTCACTGTTGCACACTACAGGTGCAGTACTCACTTAAAAGTCCAAATCTTGCCTCAAGTGGAAGGAAGATACTTATCCACTGTCAGCTCGAAATGTCTGCTTAGACTTCACAGCTTGCAGCTCCCTTCCATAAAAATGGGGGACTGCATGTGAGAATGTTGCACACAAACTTTAAATGTTTATATTTGTTATGTCCTGGAAATCGTCATCAAAATCCCTTGCCACCTCTGCAAATATATGCTTGTTAACCAAGCCGGTAGTGTCGACTTCTAAAGTGCTGAATCACTTGTTGATTGCCATACAAAAGGAAGAGCACAGCCAACAACAGAAGACAGGAAAGCTATTTCAGCACGTTTGGAAAATGTTAAGTACAAGCAGTGTGCAAGCAACCAGAAGTAGAATAAAAAAACAAAAACAAAAATTCCAAGGTACTATTCATTTCTAAGCAGGAGCAGTTTCACAACAACCTCTACTTAGCTAGTGAAACCAAACATTTCTTTACAGTAGCAGCCAGTTAATGGCATCTGTGGTATTATCATGGTAGGTATCAAATATGAGGAATTTATCTTTTCATCCTCACTGAATGATCCCTCAGCACATAAAGCAACTGCAAAATGGACTTGTACATACAGAGTTAGAGCGCTGTATCAAATGAACAAAATATAAATAAATCAGATTACTTATTATTTTAATCTAAAAACGCTTGTAAAAGTTCTGGTTTGGCACCAACATCCCTTTATAACTCAGAAGTGCGAATATGAGAGCTATGAGAAAAACAAGCTTTACTGTTTAACATCACGAGAACGAATGTGTCATGTTCACAACATGTATCTTGAACAGTGTCTGCAGATAAGCAAATTTTCCCACCTGTTTAACTGAAAATGACTAGAAATTGATTCATATGAGGTATGATCCCCTGTAATGGATGTCTTACTTCATTTATGCATAAGGTTATTTTATTTCCATATTTAACAAAATACTGTACTGTCAGTAGATTTTAAATTTTACTTTGACAAAACTGTTATAAGCTGTTATGTTTCTTCCCTAACTAATTTTGCAGCATTACTGCAGGCAAAAACATGATACTTAAATATTTTAATTTAAATTCAGAAAAAAATCCCACCCATCATTCTAATAACATTTTACAAAATTATTTGCTCTTTTTCTTCACCAAAATTAAGTTGAAAGAAGAAGGTTTCTGCTTTCTTCTAATAAGAGCAGGTTTTACAGAGTTCCTCTTTAAATGACAGTTGATTTGAATTAAAAGTATATAAAATTCATTGCAAAAACAACTGACCTTGTTTAAAAATCACCTTACGCTCCTATCATCTAGGATTTAAGAAAAATATTTCCCTAAACTGCTTTTTTTTTTGTGTGTGTGTGTCTTTTTAATTGTTGTCTACACAACTCAACGAAAAGTAACTTGGGTTGGAACGTCACCTAATATGAACTCCTGCACAAGCAGAAACCCTTTAGCTGAATTTGCTGAGGACCACATTCAGCAAAGTTTTGAATACTCCCAAAAGCACAGACACCTCAGCCCTTCTGGGCAGCCTCTTCCTATACTTATCCAAACCATTTATCTCAGACTATTTTGTGGCAAAACCAATACATATTTAATATAAATAGGTAGTTAGAATGCTTTTACTATAATTGTAATCGTGATAAATATATTTGTAAATTAATGATTAATTTAATATTAGTAATTATGAATAATTAAAATAATTTGTTGAAGCACAAGTACTATTTCAGCAACATACTTAACACTGAACCAACAGTAATTAACAATAAAACACTATCTAGAGTTTAAAAATGACTGTTCCATTTTAGATCTTTGATAAAGAATGAGATACCACTGTCTTAAGAGACAAACACAAGTGTGCGCTCCAGGATACTTTTTGATCACCATTAATACTTCTTTTTTTCCTAAATGCAATTACCAAGTTTCTTAATTTAAATGAAAGAGAGCTATGTCTGGCATAAAAGTCTTAAGTGCATCTTTAATAGAAATTATGTAAGATACTTGAATTAAATTATTTACATTCATAAATAAAGGAAACTAGCTGTCTTTCTAATTAAGGAAAAATACTAATTTGCCACATTCATTTTTAAATCTAACATTTGAGAAAAGTTTATTGAATGCTTCATAAGTGAGAAGACATCCATTATTAACAATTTTCACTGTGAGATCACACCAAGTTAATAATTTATGATTCTTTCTCCACTAAATAGAACTTTGTAAAATGAAATAACGTTCACATTTCCTAATGGAAACAAACTTCTCATCAATATCAAAGGAGCATATAGACACAACAGAAAAATTGTTGTCACCACTATCAACTCACTTTTTCATTTTCCAGATAAGTGGAAATGAAAGATGGTTCAAAAAACACAGCTTAAAAGTAGCCTGTCTTTTTTTTTATTATTCTTTTTTTTTAAGATTTCAGTATAAATACATTACAAAGTTTTATTTTCACAGTTATCTAATGATGTATAGAGAGCACAGGCTTGTAAGAAGAGCAGTGTCATTAGGCTCAGTCTGCAACACAATGTGCATTTTAGAATAGTCATGAGTAACTGTCAGTCATTACAAACAGTATTATCTTCTATAGGAACTGAAGAAAGCATTGGAAAATTTGAGTGATGAGGAACTCTCATACGACCCTTTCTACCTGCTCATTCATTCTCGTTCTGAGAGACCTTAATTACTCCTTTGAATTACATAAATTTTTTAGAAAATCTTTTAGAAAATGGCAGGTATAAGTAACGATATGTTTGTGACAGAAAGTTCTTTGAAAAATCCAAAGTAGCATTGTCAGATCAGATCCTTTCAGTGCAGAACAGAGTTTCTAACCCCTAGCTGGCATGCTTACGTGTCTACAGAAGAATATCTATGGTTTTATGTGGCTAAAAATAGGTATAACAAGATGCATAAAGAACTGCAATTTATTGAGAATGGTATTTGCACTCATCGTGTCACAATCTTACTGTTACTTCATTACTGCATTTCATCAGATTTGTTACGATTGCTTGATGTTAATCATAATCACTAGAAACCATATAGATGGTAATTACTATAACACAGACGATTACAAATTCAGAGTAACATAGGAAATAAGAATTAAGTTCATCTACTTACTGGAGGTGCATGTACTTGTGTTATTCTTAACTGGTTTTCCAAATCTTGAACTTTATTTTTCAGTTCTGTGTTTTCAGTTTCTAATTCTTGAATCTATAAAGCAAGTGCAACAACTATTGGAACATTCATTCATTTCAGTGATACCTATTAGTTGTCCATTTAGAATTAAGAACAGTGGAGTTCTGGTAATTTAGTAGCAGTAATTATCTGACTACAAAAAGTCATTTAAAAATATTTGAACTAGAACACCTGCATCATATGTATTTCAGCCTTTCATTTCTCTTAGTCACCTTGAAAGACAGAAAATGAAATTGTTTCACAGTTATCATGTCTTTATTCAGCTTTTTTTTTTAAGCATGTGTTGATGTTCTTAGCAGCCTCAGAATGCTGAAAATAACGCTGCCATAGACAGACATAACAACTACAACAGGGTGTTCTTATTAGCTCTTTAAAAATGATAGATCAGAACTTACTCTTTTCTGCAAGCCTGCGATCTGTTTTCTTGTCTCAACATCTTTTCCTCCAGATTCCAGAAATTTCCTGTAAGCTAAGTCAAATGCTTGACCAATTGTTAAAGTTATCTCTTCGGCCTTTGTACAAAACACAAATTGAAAGTAGCATATTAAAAATATTTTATATAATTACTTTCATTTCAAATGATCACAAAATACTTCACACAATATAACACATTCAAATGGTTTGCTTCATCTCTTATGAATTCAACACTGCAAAGAAGCATGGCAAAAACTCCATGGTAAAATACAGAAAACACTGTGAACGGAACTTAAACATTTCCCAGCCCCTTATCCATCAACACAACAGCAAAGTCACTCACTACAGGTGTGGGAAGAATTCCACGTTACAGTTGTGGAGAATTAAGCTTCTACCTATACCCTCAGTGGGAAATAATAATAAAATTACTACCAAAAATACTGTAAGCAAATCAGACTCAACAGACAAAAAACAGGGCTGGAACTGCTTTAGAGAGCAACTGTTACAGTTAATAAATAAAAGAATAATGGACAGGAGAAGTATGCATTCCTAGCTGTTTTTTTGGAAGGAGAATGGTCAGTTGAAAGGAAAGATATCAACCAAGATGGGATCCTCTGAAATACAAACGTGCCAATGAACAAAAAAGTGAAAGCAGAAAATTACAGTAATTGGAATATCAGGACAGAGGAAAAACAGTACATTGGCTTGGAAAGAAATGACACTGGCGTGCAGAAACTGCAGGGCCAACTGAAATGACAGAAATGTGCATAACAGGGACAAGACAAATGTTAAGAAAATTGAACAGATGACAGCTCTATGTTATCTATGTCTACATAGCACAGTGATACATAACTACAAGTAAATTCTATGACAATGAAGATTTAAAAAAAAAGTCCTTCCTATTTTCTCACCTACTTCAGAATAAGTCAGAGATGATCTGGACTTAAAAATAACAAAAAAAAACAAGCACCCATTTTTTGTGTTGATTTTGATGTTTTAATTTGTTAATTACTTTCTGACAAGGAAAACACACGGCCCTACTTGAACTAGACACCATTTCCTTCCTTTCCTTCCCTGAATTATAACTTCTTCCTGCTGTCACACATTTTGGAGCACTTGCCCTGTTCTACCTCAGACACAAGAGAATGTCAGTGGTTGGTGAAATTAATTCTCTGGTAGCACATCACAGCATTACAACCTTGAGACGTGGTAGGGGGGAGGGTAGGGGGACTTTGCTGTAATGAAAAAATGTTTAAACCTTTGAGGAGAGGCTGAGGCAGACACATCAGCAGAAGTGCCTGTGAGGATATCTGAGCTACAGGGTTGCAGTAATCTCTGCAAAACAGCTGTGCAAACATTTCAGGCTTGGTGGGATGCACTGTTCCCTGAGTATTTCAGATGCTTGGACTAGGACATTGAGCTGGGTAGTAAGAAGAATTCTCCCACAAAACTACCTTAGAACACCTTAAAGGAGAGATAGACTCTACTCAAATTAATGCATCTAATTTACAAGGCACTATATTAGCATTCAAGTTTATACCAATCTGACCCCAATTAGCAGGCAGGCTGTTTCCCTTTGCTAGCCAATCTTGCTTTATTTTTAAGCAAATTCCACAATTGGCACTCACAGTCTTGTAAAAAAAAAAAATAATAATCTTGCATACTTACACACTTTTCACTGTCAAATACATAGCACAGATGCTTATTTGATTCTGAATCTTTGCATATGAAAGTAAATATCCTCTTGTCAGTTTTATCATCAGCACAAAATGATATCCTATGGAGTTGGCAATTGTGTTGGACTTCCTACAAATAAAAACAAAGATTATTTTCAAGGAACTGCTACAGCTGCTTGGGATACAGCAACTCTCCACACACGAGACAGCTGAAGAAATGAACCTAAAAGTATAGCAGAAGTGAAACTCATCTTCTCTAAGAAAAGTTCCATTATTACTGACTGTAAACAGGAAGTTTTTATTTGGACAGCATTTATTTGGAAGCATTTACTTGGGCAGTAATTTCTGTCCTAGAAAATTAGCTTTTACTGCCGCTTTGCATCTCACTGCTATTTATTTAGGGACTGATTATGTAAAAGACTTTCCTCTTTGTCCAGGTGTACACCATCTTCAGATTTCATCATCTCTCAGGCTTTGCTAAAATGGTTGTACTGAAATGGTGAATATGAAATAATGCATACTGCAAATACTGTTTCAGTTTCTATTAAAAACCATGTCTCAGACACTTAAAAGTTGCAAAGTTGCAGTGGCAATGCTCTTCAGCTGAAAGCTTTAGATAAGAGTAAAATAAAATAACAAGGAGGAACACTTTTTTTTTTTCTTTTTTTTTTTGCTTTTCTTCTTCTTGGTGTTTTATTTTATTTGGCTTCTAACATGGGAAAGCAGCACTTATTTTAAAGGAAAACATGCAGTTTAGATGTGAACTATCATCTACAGAGAAAGTTTCTTTGTGGCACCGGGGTTCACAGACTTCAATAACCTCATCAGCAGGGTCATGCCCTCTCCACCCGCAGCAGTTAATCTACAAATATACCATACAGTCAGTGTTATAGTCTTCTCTTCCCCTACCCCGGAGATTTCTCTTTCGCAATCTTTACAGCTATTTTTCCGTGCATACTATTTCTCTCATGTCCCCAAATCTCTCTCACATTTTGTCCTACTACAGCTCAGTAACAGTTACATATAACAGCACACACTTGTTTGGGCTCTTGTAGATTCCTAAATCAGTGAAATTACTTTGTATCGTTAAAGAGCAGCATTTCTCTGTAGGTCCCATTTCTTGAATGTTAAATATGGAATCAGAACACATGAGTAAAGTTTGCAAAAAGACAGAAACCTTGATTCACATTAGCTTTTACATCTAGGAATAGAAGTGGAGGAGATAAAAAAAGCTTCTGAGAGTTGATTTCCATCAGAGCTTGTAATAACATTGTTACAAGATTAAAATGTTCCTATTCCCGCCCATACTGTCTGCCCCACAGATCTCCTTTAATCTCTAACATATCTTGGCATTACAATCTGTTGTGCTAAAACAACTTCTACCAGTTTATGAGGTTTGGTACTCCTTCCTGCCCTACGACATAAAGAAAATGCAAGAACTGCAATAAAGTTGATAGGGATATTTCTTTCCCCTTGGGCTTATGAACTACGGTCTTGTCTAGAATTTGAAGTAAAAGAAAAATAAATAAATAAAAAGCAAGCAGACAGTTTTGTTCTTCAACTACTGTATCCCCAAAAGCAGCATCACACTCTGAATGGTCATAATGACTCAGAGCTAAAAAGCAGCAACAAAGATGTCATTCAAATTCAAAATTTAACATTTGCATAAAAGGTTTAAGAGCATTCATATGTTATGAATTGCTGATTGCTGAATAATTACTCATTTGGCTGCTTCTTTGAAGTCTTTGAAAAGGATGTTTCGGTTAGTATGTAACCCCTTCCAAAATACCAGAGCAAACAAACTAAAAGCCCATCAATGGGATGACAGGGAGGACCACAAATGCTGAAAAGACAGGAACTGTCATGCTGTGCCACATGGAGAGCCCAAAGATTACAGACAAATGAATAACACCTGAAAAACATCAGCGTTTTAGGGAAAAGACGACACCATAACAAATATCAAAAACACAGGAAGAGGAGAAAAACGAATAAAGAAAGAGGTGCGGTTCCAAACCAGCAGCATGAGGAATGAGTTAGTGCAAACAAACATGAGCACGTAGCGCTCTCAGTATTAACATGTAATTATCACCGCATTTTCATCTTTCTCAGATATTAGAAGCTCTGGTGTTGAAGGATAAAAAAAATCAAATAGCACATTAGCTATGGTGCTTATTTCTGACCGTCAGATTCCTTCTGGGAAAGATGTTATCCATTTGTAGTAAGAAGAGATGGCAATTTGAAAAATGTTTACATCAACGGATTGCTTTCACTGTAATGCATTTTTAAAGTATTAGACAATAAAAATCTCTGAAGCCATACATAGTTACTCTTCTAACATCACAGATAAACGTATATCCTACCTTTGTTTTTGGATCTAGAATTTTTACACCATAGATTGAAATTTGTAACTCAACTTTAGGGGTCTTCTGGCCTTCAGATTTCTTGATGTGTCTCGCAAACTGTAAAAAGAAAAGCATAACGTTACATTACTATTAAGATTTTTTGTGCTGATTTTGTTTAAATTACTTCTCATTTCCTGTTAACTCCTGCGAACCAAAGCTGTTTCCTTCCTTCTTCAAAAAGCTTTCACAAACAACACCAACCATTGTCAAAGTCAAATTTGAACACAAAACAGTATTTCTGACTGCATATTAGAGAACATTCCTATACATATGGAAACAGGTTTCGAAATTATTTAACTGATTCTCTTGAAAGCGTTATCTGTAATTTATGCCCCTAACTTACACTTTTGCTTAGATGTCCAGGAGAACACCTTCAGACAGACAGTTTGTTATCAGCTTGGTTGTTTAGCAGTAAATTTCCCCACACATACCACACACATTCTGTACTCACTTCTGTACACTCATGGAGGGTATATGTTTTATTTGTTTAAAGAAAATCATTTCTTTTCAATTAGTTCAGTGTGAAAACAGTACAGCCATCAACAGCTATCATACCCTCAGGATCTCTTTGCTGCCAGTTCACTGGATGACCACTAGATGACATTTTGCATGCCTGGGTCATACATCCTATTTAATACAATTTTCATCCTTATATTACTTTCTTTAGCAGCTAGATCTGCTCTTACATTTCCCTCATGAACACTGCTGGTAAAGTAAGCAGAGAGCCCTAAATTTGCTAGTGTGTGACAAAAGAAGTGTCATGAATTTAGGTAATTTTATTAGCAAAGATTGAGCACTACTCTTTTGCTCCATTACCTGCGCTTGTACTCTCACATCTCTGACAAGCAGAAGCTATATTTTCAGATATCAAAAAAAGAGTATAACTCACTGAGGCCCAGAGGCTGGAGTGTCTGCTTGTCGCCCATGAGTATGTCGTCCTCAGACCTGTGCTCTTGTATAATTGAATGCAGCAAGCACAAGACTGGGTCTAGGGGAGGATTTTTTCCTGTTCACAGCAGGATTGCCAGTATGTCACAGCATGCAGAAATGTATTCCCTTTTCCATATTTTCTTTTGAGCTTTCATTTCTACAATGAAGTTTACAGCAGATAATCCTGGAGCACACACTGATTTGGAACAGCCTCAAACCTGAATGAACTCTGGCTTTTTGGAAACATCCCTATACAAGCTAGATGCACGCAAGTCTTTCTGTTCAGTGAAAACAACATGCATAAATAATATTTAATTTTAATGAGTCAAAGCCATAGTGTACATTGAAAACAATGATGTGAATAACTTGCATGAGTTTTAGAGCAGCTGTCCAAAGCTCGTTCCAAATAGTCCAGAAGTCTTACAATGCTGAGGAAGTTCCAGAAGGTAATTCTGTCCGATATTAAGGGCAAATAGAATGACCCTACCACATCTCAGCTCCCAAAAGGTATAAAATCAGGCACAAGAACTGAAGAACTCTTATCAAAATGAAATGTATGTTAATCTATATGGATTTTATACCAGTAACTAAAATGCAGCTTGTCAAAATAGACAAGGCATTTCAGTGAGCTTTGCATGCCATTATATTTAGGAAATGAAGCAATACCAAGAAAGTATTAGTGAAGTTAGTTACATTAGTCTCCAGATGCAGTTATAAACAGGAAATTGTCATTGGGAAGGTATGTTTCTAATGTATTCCAGCAGTGTTTATTTCTTAAGCATGACAGTATTGAAAAATTACCAGGAAGAAAACTGATAAAATCAGAAGACTGAAAAAAAGTAAGATAAAAAAAAATGGGGAGAAAAGTTACTCAGGATCTGCAGAATACCAATGCTGATGGAGTTGCAAATTAAAGCAACACAACCAAGCAGAACACTGCAGAAATTAAGCATGGTCTGATGTAATGGTTGGCTTTCTGCAAACTATAGACTCTCCTCGTGAAAGGAAGGACCCAAACCTTGGATAATCCTTGAATGGATCCTTAAGAAAAAGTGCACTGAATTTGCTGCTTGTGAAATGGCAACTCAAATTCTATGTTCCAAGGTTCCCAAATCCAGAAGAATGTTGAAACTGAGAAAACTCACATGAGATAGCTTTATAAGCTGTCAGATGCAGAGAGAGGGCAAATTAAAAACAAGTTAATGGTGAAAGACATAAGGACTCTTCACCACAGACATCCAGAGAGATTAACAAGATTTTTAACCAAATGTCTGCTGAGGTCCAGTGACTGAAGTGCACACACTGATAAATCCAGACAGTCTGTAGTTAAAGTTGCGATCTTTCCTGAAGCTTTTCCTGCCCTCTCCCTGTTCTGTGTAAGAGCAGACAGCACACACACACAGACCTGTAATATCATAGCTGAACTCCTCAGAGTGTCTGAGGAGTTCAGCTATGTTCACTTCCCAAAATCAAACCCTAATTCTTACTCAGGTATCCGCTACTTGGCTTTTTTTTTTCCCTCCTCTTATGTTTGTTTGTTCATTCTTTGTAAAATAGACATTCAGGTGCCTCTGGATGCAGGAGACTCACAAATTCTGTCCTTCCAGCACACATTTGAAACAGTAATATTTACATCATACACAGTAACAACATTATATAAGAGAGTAAAAATCTGTAGCCTCCCATTGGCATCAGAATGGACAATGATACAAAACTATAATGAATCAGAGTACGGCCTGGGAAGGGATAGGATGGGCCAAATTCTTAAGCCGTTACTTTATACATTTATTGTTCTCAGTCAAGGCACTCAGTTTTGGTCCAATAGTAGTGAGAGAAGCTCAGGGGGATGAGCTAGCTTTTATTTAACTGCTTTGGAATTAACACCATATTTCCTTTTTTTTTTTTTCCTTTTTTTTTTTTTTAGGGGAAAAACACACAAGTCAATCTATTTTTCAATGGTTTTACTTAGTTTTTGTTTTGTTATTATTTTAAACAAGAAAGGCACTTCTAAATATCTTTCCTTTTATTACAGTAGCAGGTAAATCAGTACCTTCTCATATTAATAATAGTTATATTTAAAATGCTTTTGCACCCAGCATTAGCAAAATGCAATAATAAGATAAATCAACAAAAACAACACAAGGAAAAAGACACACATCAAAATCAATCATAAGTGTAAGCTAATTAAATTATATAAAATTTAATTTTTTTCTGCCAAATTATACTGTGCAAATAGAATTGATGAGATTTTACTTAGTATTTACACCTCTCTGCATGATTCAATCATTATCTAAAGATAAACTTGAAACATCAAAGGATGAAATTTCTATGACTTGGGTGCTGACCTTCAGCCTGGGGAAGGAAGGTTCAACTCCTTCCTCCTGCACAGACTTCTACTATGAGATACCACGCACGGCACTTCATGTGGCCATCTTTAAAGGTGGTTATCCATGTGGAAAGACAGTTTCCTACCAGACACTGAGAAGTTCTTAAGTTTTTCATAACAGTGTCCGTTAGAAGGAGATGTCTGAAGAAAATACTCACATCTTCTAGGTCACATTATGGTGCAATCTCTCATGCATGTGTTATGTGGAGCTAATGAAACTACAAGTTTCTAAGAACAGTTAAGAAGCCAAGAATGATAAGGCAGCAGATACATCAATAAATCAGTTGTGTAGGACAGTCTGCCAAAGAAATCCACTGCCAAGGGGTAAGTTTTGTTTTCTCTTCCAAAAACACACTGGACTGAGAAGAAGGCTCTGATCTACTAATAACTACACAGACATGGAAGTGTAGAAGACGATACAATAAAATCCTTTTCCCATCTCTCATTCCTCAAAGATTTTTGTTTATTTGCTGAAAGGAAGTGGGTACTCCTTTCTTTAACATTTCTCATCCGACCTGCTTTGGTCTGCAGGCTGTCCCTGGCAGGTCCCCAGCCACAAGTTCTGCTTTCTCAAGTACTTCAAAGCAAACCGCCATAGCTGTAAGGCTTGTCTGGAAACCTCTTCCTCCCAACAGAGAAAGGTTTTCCTTTCTACACTCTTCCCTGTTCCTTCTAGAAGAACCATTGTAATCCAGCTTAACCAAGGAAGCTCAGAACAAAATGCACTAATGGTGCGCTAATGACTGCAGCCTGATGGGTTTGTGAAAGAGTACCCTTCATTTCGCTAACCTTAATGGTCAGGGAGCAATGAAGAATATTCCAAGTTACTTTGATGTGATCAGTGCCATAGACATTATCTCTCAATTCCATTTACAGGAGAAAAATAAAATAAAATAAAAAGAGGAGAAAGGGGACTGAGGTGGGAGGTGAGTAAAAAAGCAGCTTTAAGATTGGACATTGTAAGGAAAGCAATGGAGAAACAGTCTAAACAAGCATTTCCTCCTTAAGGTTCCTCCTGAAGGCTATTCCAAAGTACTTTCTTATACGGGGTCTAATTATGCTGCCCTTCCCATTTGCTATGCTGATCTTGCAATCTCTTCTCATCTGTGGCAATACTTCATCTTTTTGAGAAGGTTGAAAATCGTTTCTACAGTCTCAATTAAGCACTATATCCTTCATTAATTAAATTAAGTAACCCTTTATTTTATAAAATGTGATTTGAGAACAGTCACAGATCTAATTACAAGCACGCTGATCCAACATATTGGTAACATTTCTTTGAGTTTTTTATTTATTCTCAAAATCATTATAACTAGAAAACTGAGAAGATAAAGTATTAGTAATAAACTGAGAACAATTCCCATTATCTTAGAAATAGAAGTATCAGTGCCCCAAGTTTTGCTTTATAACCACAAGAAAATTGAAAACAAGAGAAAACCCAAACTAGAAAAAAAAGCAATCATTGGATAATCTAGGAAAATGAAGTATAGATGCTCGAAACAACTGTATATTTCACACTGTAACTGACTAACCAAAATCAGCAAGTGTTTAGAAAGTACAAATAGTAGTACTAAGGATAAAACAACTAGAATGAAGCATTAAGTAATTTCCTCTGAGTTATTTTATTTTACTGTAGGACGTCAGCTCCACCTGCTGGTAAAAGCATTTTTGAAGTTTCATGCTAGTCTTGCACAAAACTCTTTTGGAAAGTGAAAATTCTTTGTGCTGTATGAGTTGAGGTTTTCTGATTTCAAGTGAAGCCACACATCAAATGCATATTCCCCTGAAATTTGACGATGAAATTAAAAAACAGCTTGCAGTTTCAGTACTCAAAATATTGGTAATCCGATGCATTCCAATCATAAAAAATTGCCCCGTTTGTTAAAGAAGAGACATTTTAATTGCTAGCTAATAATTTTTATTAAATATCACCCTGTGATTAACAATTAATAATGTTTGGATTAGAAAATATCCATATGATCACATTGCAACTGTTAAAAAAGAATCAATACCTACATATACTTAGTCAGGAAAACAACTAGGTTAAAACCTCTGACAAACTGTAGTAATGTTTTTTTGACATAATACACTGGGCATTGACTAACCTAGTATTTAATGGCAGCTGCACTATTTTGGTAGAGCAAAACAATTACTAATCAGTCCTGTAAAAAAATAAAAAAAAAAGCTTGTTCAAGGAACTCCCATTCTTAAAAGTTCAACTACATGAAGAATGTTTCATGCCCTCTTTCCTCTGTTATTTTCATTATTATAGTTATTACACACAAAATCAAGGTTTCTTTCGATATTGGTTCTCAAAATTTTCCATCCATTTCAGAGGGCTTCATTTTTAAGGAACACTGAAAATCCTTCCAAAAATGAAGGAAAATATAACAAGAGGCAGAACACTTGTTACAGCTAAGCAAAACAGTGTTCCAGTAGAATCAAGAAAGCAAGCACAAAACAGCACAATTCTGCCGTGAGGTCAATTGACAGATAAATCACATCAGCACTTCCCACCACATTTCATAGTACTCCAAGTCCTTCGAGCATATTAGCTGTCACTACTAGTGAAATGAAGGATGTTTTATCAGTTCCTATCCCTCAACATGTTTTAGCTAAACCCAAAGAACATTAGCACATCATGAACGCAAGTTTCCTGTTTCTCTCTTTGGTCATTTCTTTAAGATAAATTCTCATTGACTATTAAGTCCTTCAGTGTTCAAGAATATACAATCAAAAAGAAACATCTGATCTTCTCAGCCCATTAACAGTGTGTACCAGCACACGGATGGAGTCAGTGAGCACATACGTTTTCCAACAAAACAAAGACCTCAAGAACAAGGCAGTAAATGTTCCTTTTCATGAATGCATGTAGATTAGTTTGTAATCGCTTTTCTTCTCACAACAGCTCTATTTCCAAACATATCACGGGTTAGCACAGCTGGAGGGTGACCAGCACTCACGCCAGACCTTCACCACCAAACTAACAGTCAATACACAGAAACAAAGAAATGAGCTACAGCTGAAGAGCAGTCAGGAGCAGCCAGAGCCTATAGACACACCACAGGTCACTGATGTCTTGGTAGAACATTCATACTGCTGGTTTGTGGTACAAAAGGCCTAATTTACATGTGTACCTCATCTGCTGTAACACAAGTGTCACCTCCCAAGGGCTCATAAGAAGCACTACTTGGCTCAGAGAAATGCAGGACAGACATTACTGAAGCCACTGGTTATTTCATCTAGGAAGTTCTCTGGCAACATATTTGATGGAGAGTAATTAGAGGCATTTAACTTTTAACAGCCCTTGTGGAAGAATGGCAGCTAAAACAAACTATTTCTACCTAGATTAGGATTTAGGAAGCCCTAAAATTCCCAAAGAACAAGCATTACATGGTAAGGTACACCCAATTTATACTATAATCACGTACCATACAAGAGAACTAAATATTAGTATGTCTAGTACCATGGGAAGTGTCTACATACCAGTAAAAGCAGCTGCTTTCAGAACACAAATAAGAATACATTCAATCTGTATTTCATAATGGTTCCTTACCTTTAACTTTCTAACAGCATCTCTTACAACTTCTGTGCCTTTGGGCTGCTCCACTTCTGTACTGCCAAGAAACTGAAGAGAGTATAATTGTGAGAAAGAAGGTATGCAGTGAAAGGTCTAACTCAATCATATAGTCCAACTATTTCCAGGTAACATTTCAGAAGTACAACCATTTAAGTATTTGATAACACATTTACATAGAGCTATTTATAATCAAGAGAATAACAGGAATCAAACACTTATTAGGCAAACGTGAGTCATCAAAAAGCTTTTAAAACCACCTTAACTTGATCCTATAGAAGTCCTGAATTACAGGTTAAGTAACTTTATTTTAACTGTGAAACTGTTGCTTTGGAAAATAATGTAATCCTACAAAAACCAAGGGTGTAAGACAGTTCTCATTGATCAAAATGGACTAGTTTACTGAAACTGGCATACAGTGATATAAGTAAAAAGGCCCGAGTGTGTTCTTACAGCTTCTTGGTACAGGAACTCCATAGATTTAAAGGAAGCAGAAGTTAACTTATGAAAAGTGAGGCTCAGATTCAGGGAATTTCCACTAGAGATTATATTATTTCTAGATAAAATTAGTAGATCTTCTTTAGCAACAACCAGATTAAAAATTTGTTGATACACAAATCATGATATTTCTAAGGAATCTAACCACTTCTTTATTTGTTTTATTTTATATTATTACTTATTATCTTTAATGATCTTTATATTATCTTTATTTTATATTATTACTGAAGTACCTTTAAGTACGTCAGTACTGTTTTGCCTGCTTCTATTAAACTTTATAAAAGGTGTGAAAATTGAGCCCATATTGCATTTGTTTACATGATTAGTTAACTATGAATCCCATGGCTGATTTTCATACTAAGGTCCAGTTGGTTTAGTCACACCGTATACCTGTAACATACCAACGTAACACCAGGAGAAAAAGTATGAATTCACACTTATCTCTGAAGTACAACTTCTATGCATAAAATGATGCGTGAAGGTAACTACAGCTTTTAAGTCTTTCCAGTTTAAAGAGCAATTTACGTTTGTGAAACTAAAGATGCTTTCGACACCACCTTGAAAGTTTTTAACAGTCAAAATGCTCAACCTGTATAACACTGTGCAACACTACCAATAATTAAGTCCCATTACAAATCTGCTACTGACTCTGAAACATGTTGTGTCACCTTGAACACAATCAAAACGTTATAATCCAGGCACAACTGCTTTCAGTGTTCTCTGCTATTGCAATCTCTACCTAGGAGCCCCAGGCTTCTTGATAACAAAGCAGAAACCTTTGTTTCTGATTTGATGTCTTCCAGACAGCAATTCCAAACACTTTAATAAAGGATGTGTTCTTCCCTGGTGACAGCTGCAGAAAATGCATACTGAGAAAAAAGTATGATTCCTGGACAATATAGATACTACATGTAACAGACAGAAAGGGAAAGATGAGTGAGTGTCGCTATTTTAATAATAAGAGCACTAATGTATAGCAAAAAAAGGACAAGAAAGAAAGTAGATAAGGACACGTGAGAACCTAACAGTAATTCTGGCAATACCAGACACCTGTACACATGCTCGGCACAACATGAATATACTTTAGACATCATTATAATTACAGTATAATTGCAGTGGGAGTTGTGACATGATGAGGGTGAGGAATTAGTATGTTATATATATATTGATGGATTCCTGCATAAACATAGGAAAAAACAGCTGCAAATACAGAAAAGGCTCAGCTGAACAGCAAGCAAAGGCCTCTGCTAACTGCAGTGAGTGGCAATGGCTGGGCATGCTTCTCTTTGGGGGGTTTGGAAACTTGCAGTTCCAGGGGGACCACCAACATAAGCAGACTGGTGCTCCCCAACACATATTTAGGACAGGTCTTGGTTGGAATTGTGCTTCCAGAAGCCAGGTATCTGCCTCACCTGCCCTACCTCTCATTTCTGATAAAGAGAGAGCAGGGGGATGTACACAGCCAAGTACTAAGAGAAACTGCTGAAAGCACATGTTGATATGATTGACAACCCCTCCAACCTGCATATGAATTTGCTAAGAATATTACAAAAGAAATAATGCAAGACTTCAAGTATATGGAAACATAGAAGCATTTTATCAATATTTATGGAAGAAATACTGTCTTCCAGATGAGCATCTGTTTTGATGTTTAAGCATTACAACTGAAATTTCATTGCTCTCAGTAATTTGAACTGGATGTGGATGGAATTAGACCTAACACTTAACAGACTACTCAGTTTAGTAAACTTAAGTCTTTAAAAGCAAGATGCATTTCATCTATAAATAAAAAGGGTATTTGTAGCATAGGTGTCAATATCACTGAGAGATGATGTGACCATACATGCTATGGGTTACACTGTATCTAGTGTATACATTCGTATGTCTGTTAACTGCAGTTCCATTTCATATTCAGGTAAGTTCAAATTTTAGACAGAACTGCTTGTATATCATATTTTGCCTCCATAAAGTTTCTCTCTCGTTTTTTAATAAGATTACTAATCGAAAAAAAAAAAAAATTAGAGCAAATATTGTGAGTATTTACATTAACTAGACTTGCTTATTTTATAGCAAAATATTGACATAATTTAACAATTTTTATCTGCTCTGAATATTTTCTACATGGGGAATGGCACTGCATTTTCTTTAAGTCCCAATTTTTATGGTATTACTTGCAATAATTTAGTTCAGCAAATGCATATACATTTGTAAAACTGAGACAGCTCAATGGGATGAAGACCTGTGTGCTTGTGCAATCCCTAACATACCAGATGCTCTGTCTTACGTGGGACTTCTCAAGTAAATAATGAAGAACTAATTCATCATCCTCATAGAACTGGGAGACAGTAATTTCTTTATCATCTTTTCATCAGACTTTTCTCCCCAAATCTCATTCAAACACACAGAGAACTGTAAATAAGTTATAGCAAAAATCCAGCACAGTGTGGCATTAAGAATACAAGTATTCATTGTGAAAAAAAGTACTGCAACAGAAACTTGTAGTTTCTGCAATGAAATTGGTAGCTACAAGACTTCAATTTTCAAGATCAGGGTCCTCAAGAAAGAAATACTGAGGCAGAAAAATAGAAAGACAAGAACTTGTGAAGTCACTGACTGCTTTGATCACTTCATGTTCTCTCCCACAGTTACACTCCTACTGCAAAGCCAACTGACAAGGAACTAATACCACAAGATACAACTGTCCTGAAAGTCAAGTTGCTTAGCACTGAGAGGTTAAAGAGAAGATGAAGTAGCAGCTCTCCTTTAGATCATTCAGCCACCAGACTCATCTTTGAAAATATTTCTGTATTGTTGAGTTTAGGGCTAAGAAGTAGTTTTACCAGAACCATGCTGAGTTTCTTTCAGATACTTTAAGAAGTTTAAAGCTGATGACAATTAATGCTCTGTATAAACATAAAGCAGTTATGTTACCTTTTTCATTGCATTCTGCCATTCTTCCAAACACATTCCCCACAAAACTGATGAAAGACTAAGTTACTGATGTGATGCTTATTCTGATCCCACTTGCTTCAATCTATAGTCAGAAATAACGTCTATGATGTCAACAGATCTTATCAAACAGTTTAACAGATTTTTTTCACTTGAACAATATTAAAGTTCGTCCTTCCCTCACTGATGTTTGCTATCAAGAAAGTGAGCTGTGGAACAGTGGTATACAAGACAAACACGTCAAATCAAATTCTAATTTAATATTAGCAGAGGACCAGATGTGCTTGTTTCACATGCTGAGATTTGTTAGATAGTGCAGCTGTGGAAAATTACCAGGGTCTCTTTCATCACATTAGAATCAACATAAGTTTTATTATTGACAGCAACTGAGAAAATAATTCCACCCTCAGATGGCCAGGAGAGCTTTCTTACACAGCAAATTTTGGAAACAGACCCCTTGTGGGTAATAACTCCTGCACAGAGCTGAAAAGAAAATTTTATTATGCATTTAACTCAAGCAAGACTTAGAATCATAGAATGCTTTGGTATAATTCCACAGTGAAATTATTAAATATGCTTTATAAA
This sequence comes from Odontophorus gujanensis, assembly GCA_013399175.1. Taxonomy (NCBI): domain Eukaryota; kingdom Metazoa; phylum Chordata; class Aves; order Galliformes; family Odontophoridae; genus Odontophorus; species Odontophorus gujanensis. Next base: position 194,807 of record VXAB01006844.1, on the reverse strand, counting down.
CTGTAAGTTGGTTGGAGACATGGTGAAAATAATAGCTATTAGTTAAAAAAAAGTTTGTTTTTTTTTTTTGTTCCATTCATAACACACACTCCAGAAATTTGCCATCAGTTTAGGTTTTGGCTACTCATTTCAATGTTTTTTCCATACAAATTCTATCCTGATACTTATCTCCAGAACTTAAAGAGGAAAAAAAAATCTACCCTCAGGAAGAGTTAAAAATATCATTAAATAAAAAAAAAGACTGTTTCATGTGCAGTTTTGAATATTCAGCATAGAATTCCGCTCTTCCAGTAGAGAGCAGTATAGGATGTTCCAATAATAAAAGAAAAACACATCTGTTTTCTTCTATCAGTCTTTTGCAACCTTTAAGACAAAAAAAAAGGTCTTTCAGAGTGTCATTTCTTTATGACCATAAAAAGCCTTGAACATGGGAAAACTCTATTTTATATGGATTTAGCTGCAGCTATATGAAAAAACGTACTTGCCAAAGAAAATCAAAAAAGCAATGCAAAAGTACTGGATACCTGCTGCCAAAATTTGACAAATTACCTTCCTTACAGCACAAGTTGTAGGGATGTTGATTTACCGACAAAACAGAGGCAAATGCATACACATTCTGATAGCAGCAGAATGACAGTATACAGTAATAAAAGAGGATGAAGGAGCAGGGGGATCAGTTCTGAATCTACCCAGAAAATGTACAATCATATGTCTAAGCTGTTAATCATGTCTGAAGATATGAAGAATGTTTGTTCAGCCTTGAATACGCATGTCTTTACTGTCAATCAGAAGCACACAGCATGGACTGCCAACTGCACAACACTATTTAGGTTTCCTTCTCTTCTCATTCCCTACAGTCAAATCCACCACATGTAACAGCTTCTTTTGTTCTCTACTTGAACAAAGTTTTTGCTGAAGTACAGAAATGTTTGGATTTCAATCTTCAGGGGAGCTGAGCTTCTTTAAAATATATTGAGGCTTGTTCTTGTTCACTGATGTCTGCTATTTAGAAAGTGAGCTGTTGAGCAGCCATACACAGCTTTGCAGAACACCTTAAAAACAACCATCTGTCTCAGGCATGACTGCTGCTCAGACGAGAGCAGAAATCAAACTGACTGCACGAGAGCATGGAGAAATGTGCCCGAGACATCAGTATGCACACTGAATTGCCCCGATGCATAACATTAGGCACAAATGGTGACTCCAATAGAGGAAAGACATTTTTGTCATTTTCTGAGGCAGTTCTCTGGTACTAGTTGCAAAAACAAAAAACAAAACAAAAAAACCCCAAACAAACGGGCAAAATAAATAATTACTTTTTAACTGGTAATGTTTAATTTATATTATTTCATCTATCATTACAGTTACACCAAAAGCAAGTGAGAAAGCACCTGTGAAAACATTTATGTAAAATATAAAGAAATCTGAAGATACTTGATAAGCTACTGAAACACTAATAAAAAAGACAGCATTAAAGAAATGGCCATAAAACAAACATAACCTTATACGAAAGAATCTTTCAGATGCAGTGACGTAAAACATACTGTGCTTCATTTAAAGCAACCTTTCTGGTAGCTTAAACCAACAAGCTATGCTGGTTTAATTTTCTTCCATTTGCTGCAAATACAGTAACTAAGAATCTTCTACTAAATAAGGTGTTAGTGATAATCATGGCTTTCAATTCCATTGCAATGACTAACAAATAAAGAGCTGAATTCGATCAGTACTGCTTAACAGGCCCTCAAGCAGCACAGCTGATGGTCCTTCCAGAACACACTCATGCGTGTTCCTGAAAAATACCTCAGAAGGAACCTGAGTGGCTGGAGATAGAAGCATCCAGAGATACTCAAGTAAAGATGGTGATGCAATGAGAAATTACACAGCCATTCACTACAAAGAGTCTTTAAACTTGGTCCAAGCTAGGTAAATCTAACTTGGTATAATTTTAAAGGCAAAATAATGAGAATAATTACACAAGGTCACACCCATCAAGTGCCAGTGCATTTTAATCCATAGGCAGATAGGAAAAACTAACAAGCACAGAGAATGCAGTAGGAGCATAAATTCATATTAACCAGCTTGCTTGTAAGCACAAATTTAGGAGAACAGAGGAAATAATTTGTAAGAGATCAAAACTTAGACCTTCTTCAGAGGATCAGTAGTAATGTGCTGGAAAACCAAATCAGATTGCAACACAGTACCAGATATTCTCTGCATAAAAACATCTAATCCCAAAAGTAAAATAATGTAAGAAACACAGCAAGCACCTCCACAAGGAAGATAAAAGCAGGCTGAAATAGAGAAAGAAAGCAGAAAAGGTAAAATGCTTATCTTGTCAGGACTGTTACTATAGAAAATAACAACCAGACAAGAAAAACGTTTAGTATTTCTCAGTCCATCAATCTCTACAGAGCACTTCAGAAGGGCATCTCAAACTGTACCATGCCCTGCAGAGCTGTCAGGCTGAATCTGAAGATTATCACAGAGTGGGGGGGCTGTACACTGCAATCCCACAGCACACACAGTTATCATCCACCCAGCAGCTACCCGGGTCTTAGCCACAGGCAAACTGAGAATAAACACAGCCACGGGCAGTCTCGCTTCCTTCTCAAACAACTGGAAGAGGAAAAAGCAGTTTCATGGCTCTGCCTTACAAGACCTGTGAGCTGGAAAGATTCAGTGCTGCTCTAAGAGAGCTCTGCATTTAGTACCCAGTGGGGGCACACTGGCATGGTCAAAGGAATATCCCTGATTCGTATCCCATGTTTGAGCAAAAAAAGCATAAGTTCAAGTAATTTTTAGAAATGCTCAAGAAACTATTCATGTATGGGGAAAGTGCTGAAAGAGGAAGATTTTAAGCTTCCAGAAATTATTTCCTTGAAGGCTTGTTTTACTTTTAATCACAGGTACACTTATCATAGCTGCTGATACAGAAACAAAATGAAACATACAAATCAGGGAGAATATTTGGCATGAAAGGAAAAAGTTAAGAGAAGAAAAGGAAGGGGAAGATGGTACTATGAGCAAATCCATCTCTAGAGAAAAATAATTTCTTATCACATATTCCCTGCTTGTGAGTAGGGCATGCATTTCCTTGACAATTTTCCTTCTTTATATGTTCTACACCCTTCACGTACAGGAATCTTCTGCTAGGGACTAGATAAAATGTAGAAGTTAAAAAAATAAAAATCTTGTATTATAATAATATAATAAAAATAATGACTCTTCCACCACTTAATTCTGACTTGCCTACAAATGATCAAATCAGCTCTAGCTACAGACAATAACATCCTCAGCAGCTCCTACAGCCCTCCAGCATTACTCTTCTAATGGTTTCTGATTTAAGAGAACTAAAAGAATTGTCAACTCTGAATCACAGAATCATTTGAGATGGAAGGAACTGATAAAAGTCAGCAAGTTCAACTTCCCTGCAATGACCTGGGACACATACAGCTAGAGTACTCAGAGCTGTGTTTACCCTGACCTTGAATGTCTCCAGGGATGAGGTATCTACTTGTTCCAGTGCTTCACTACTCTTGTGAATAACTTTTTCTTCATATCCAGTCTAATTCTTCCCTCTTCTACTTTGAAAACATTTTCCTTCGCTCTACCACAACAGATCCTGCTAATGAATATTGTCCACTTTCAACTTTGTTGTTTTATAGGCCTCCATTAGATATTGAAAAGCTGCACTCAGGTCTCCCCCTGGAGCCTTCTTTTCTCCAGGGTCTCTTAGACTGTTGTCATAGGGAATGCATTTCATTCCTTGAATCATTTTGGAGACCTTTCTCTGGATGTGCTCCAGCCGGTTGATGTCCCTCTTGTACTGAGAACTCCAAACATGGACACAATATTCCAGATGAGCTCTCACCAACACAGAGCAGAGGGGCAGGTTCCCCTGCCTCGACCTACTGGCCACACCTCTTAGGCAGCCCAGGATAGGGTTGGGTTTTCTGGGGTGTGAGGGCACACTGCTGGCTCATATCCAGTTTGCCACCCATCAATAACCCAAGAGGTTCTTTTGGCAGGGCCATACTCTATCCTTACATCCCCCAGTTTGTACTGATAGCAGGGGTTGCCACAACCCAAGTGCAAGAACTTGGATTTGTTGAAGCTCATGAGGTTCACCTGAGCCCACTGCCCACCCTGTCTAGGTCTCTTTGAATGGCATCCCATCCCTTGTGTGCGTTGTCTGCAACAAAAGCCTGATGTCAGTTCACAAACGTGCTGAGGATGCACTCTATCCCACTGTTAATATCACTAATGAATATATTAAAGAGCATCAGTATCAGTACTGACCTCTGAGGAACACCCATCATCACTGATCTCCAACCAGACATTGAGTCGTTGACTCTCTGGGTACGATCTTAAAACCAGTTCCTCATGATCCAATGGTCTGCCCATCAAATATATCTATAACTTCGTAATTTAGAGAGAAGGATGTAATAGAGGGCCATGTCAAAGTAGCTACTGAAGTCCAGATAGATGACATCAGTGGCTCTTCCCTTGTGAATCCATGCTGGCTGTCACGTATCACAGTACCTCTTGATTCCTGATAGAGATTATCACTACTGAACAGACAGTCAGTGAAGGTGATTATTCAAACATTTCAACTATTCATATGGATGCACAGAGAAGGGCACTTGTACACTCACAGGAACCATTCTGTGGAAAACAAGACTAATTATGAAACCCGGCATCTTCTTTCAAAACCTGAAGCCTCTGATACTCAATCAGCAGAAGAAATAAAATACTGCTAGAATACCTTAATTCAGAAGACTTGTACTCTTGAGTGGATTATTGCTAGCATGGAAGTGTTAACATCCTTTTTTTGTTCCTAGAAAACCCTACCTTAACTAAAGAATCCACCTAAAATAATTCATATTCACTATTTCAAACTTCAAACATCCATCTTCAGAAGAATGTAATAAAAAAAAGACATTTACAGCTTTACAAGCCCATAATTAGACAGCAGACTTAGTTCTGCACCACAGGAATTGGATTTGACTCAAGCTTTTTTTTTTTTTTTTTTTTTTTTTT